>APFE030909196.1:0-11951 GCA_000404065.3 Pinus taeda | reverse complement strand
TAATGAGGGATCCTTCCCTAGATCCGCAACTGCCATACTATCTGGACAACCATCCATATTGAGCCTTACTGATTTCTTCAAACATTTTATAATAATGGAAATTAAACTAATATAATCACAAACGTATTTATCGCTGTCTCTCTGCGTGAATATCAGACACGGCTGATAATGAGACCGGAATCTCCACCAGGACATACCAGCTTGGTAAGACTGTGAGCGTAGCGCGTCACGACTCTCATCTTCTGGTTCTTCTGAACGGCCTCGGCAACAGAGGCTAGAAGCTCATCTTCGGTGGAAGGATACACGACTTGGGCAACCCTACAAGTACTATCAGGAAACACACCAAAAACATTTGAAACTGTGCAATTGCTAAATCCATTAGCACATTCCACCACGGGACCGGGAGGGCTACAATTCGTGATCCGGGCCAACAGAAACAAAGCAAAAAAGATCAGAATAGCAGTGTGAAACTCCATTGGACAACGTAACTGAATAGACCATCGTGGAATGGGCAGAGCGAATCCGTCCTTAATCTAAAGAACTCAAAGATATCGTGAGGCCAGCCCAAATTCCTTTGCAAACTTGGCCAAACTCCTGTTCGGGGCCGTCAGAAAAAGATTTTACAGGCCTGAAAAACTGTGCGTTCCTCACCTCTTCTTCGATCGGGTTACATATTGCAGCAAGCAGAGCAGACGAGAAACAGTTATTTCTCAATTCAATAAATTCGATGGCTTACTCCTATGCATAGACTTCTCATCCAAGTGGGCGTCTTCTTCACAATTGAAAGCTGCAACAACATAAATCTGCTCTCTCCACACTACAATTGTATTTAATTTTGGAATTGCCTTCGCACTTTCTTTAAAACCCGCTGATCAATCTTCAATGCGCACTCAGACTTTCCACTGAGTCTGCCTTCCTTTTTCTACACAGATTCTAAGTACTTCAGGCACAATGTTTCTCATAGAAGTATGCACTGATCCACCAGTAACAGTAGCAACAATGCACTGCATGATAGACAATGACGGCCACTTACCGCGACTTTGAAAATAACTGGAAGCTACAGAGAACCGTATCTCATCCCATTCAATGTCGTATTCAAATGCAGAGAACGCTTTGTAAACCCATGCGCGCAAATTGATCGGATCAGCGTTCAATACGAGATTCCGAATGGAGGGACGTACGCTCTTGAATATACAGCCATGGCAATAGGTGTCCTGATACGAATTTCCGCCTGATAAAAACAGCTAAATTCACCATATTTCAAGGATTTAGACTCACAATACACAGGCCTCTGATCCTGTGCTCTGATACCATGATAAAAATGGCTAAAGCAACACACAATTACAGAAACACAATTATATTATGCATAATTGGTGCATGTGTAAACACACTCACACACAAATTACATTGAGATCACTCTATTAAATAGAGTTTCTGAGATCCAACTTATTCCTAATTTAGATAGAGAGTTTGAGGAATTTCTCAACCATCACCAAACCAACTTCCTTATATTGGAATGTGAGCATTAACTCATGAAGAAAAGAGTTAGTTTATTGAAGCTATGGACAGGGAGTAGGGAGTGTGATTCCTCAACTGAACAACCATCATTATCTTCGAATATAATGAACACTCAGCAATATCTTCGAATATAATGAGGCCGGGCTCTAGTGATAAACTCTTTGAAAGCATGTTAGCTTCCTTATTGTATTCTCTGTATATATGATGAAACCTGAGGTTCTAAAATTTCACTTTCGTTTTTACCACTTTGTTCTTTATTTTGTTCTTTCATGCGGATAGGTTTAGAATATCCAAACGTGCCTGACTTATCAGTCAATTATTTACACATTTAAAGTCACCAAGAATTCGAATGCTTCTTTTGGTTTGCGGCCAGGAAGCCCGAAACAATGATCAATTCAACTTTTGTATTAGTCCGGCATCCAATGCCAACTTGTCGTTCCCATTCTGCAGAGTCTATCACCTCATTGAGCTGTTTTTGTAAGTCAAATGTCACCCTGAAAGGAAAAACTAAGAATGTATTTCTTTATCTATATCAACTGATGTAGATATTTGTAGAAGGAATATATTATGCCCTCGGCTATACTTTTCTTCGACCGGTTTGATTCTTGTGCCATTCTGCTAACAATATCCTGTCTAAAATTAAAATCTAAAATTAAAATCCCTGTCTTTGTTGAAAATGCATACGAAAAATTCGATGGATCGTCGTAATGGACCTTTTTATCTTTTTCTTGATGAGATGAGAAAATTAAGATCGGTGAATTACGATCAAAAAACCCTATTTCAAAACAATTTTATACCTCATGAATTCAGGAAAACAGGGAGCTGGGAGCCATATACACCATGAATCTGGAATTCATGAAAACAGTGGGTGAATCCGTGAAAACAGGGAGCCGCCCTCCATTTGGAAAAAATTAAGCTCCCCTCCATTTCAAAACAAATTTAACCTTCCAAGACCAAATCCATCTTCACAATTTCACTACCAAACTAGAAAAAACCAAACCGTAAATCAGAAATCGCGATTTTAATCTCCCAAAACCAGGAGTAAATATCAAAATGGGGCGATTTTAAGAAAATTCGATTTTGTAATATCAAAATGGGGCGATTTTAACAAAATCGAATTTCAGTTAGGGTATCTGCCCTGGACGAAAATAAAAAAATAAATTAATTTTTAAATAAAATGAGGGCTAATTATATAAAAAAAAAATTATTATTTTAATTAAAAATTCGCCCTATTAAAATATAAAAAGCCTTAAATTTCGCCTTTGGGCGATTATTCGCCCCTAAAATTACCCCTGGTACCAATCGAACCCTCTGATGTGTGGAAGACTACCTTTAAAGCGAAGGAGGGCCTTTTTGAATGGTTGGTGATGCCTTTCAGGTTGATAAATTCTCCTGTAACCTTCATGAGGCTGATGGTTGAAATATTGTGGCCATTCACCAACTAATTCGAGCTTCAACCAAAGTTGGGAAGAGCACCTCCACCACATCCGATATGTTCTCAAAACACTACAGCAACACAAGTTGTGTGCCAATTTGGAGAAATGCACTTTTGGCATGACCCAAATTCAATATCTGGGATACATTTGATGAATGGGGGGTTCATGTGGATCTAGATAAGATCCAAGTCATTCGGGATTGGTCAACCCCAATCACACTGATAGAGCTCTGCAACTTGCTGGATCTTTCCAATTTATACTACAGGTCCATGTTGGGGTTCTCTCATATCACTTGTCCCTTGAGCCAAGTCACCAAGGGAAGAGCGAAAGAAAAATTCTTTTCGTCTGAATCTCAACAGAAAGCATTCACAAAGTTGAAAGATCGCCTCTACTCTGTACCAATGCTTGAATTACTAGACTTGCAACAATTGTTTGAGATCGAGACATGTGCCTCCAACTATGCTATTGGGGCAGTCCTTACTCAACAGGGGCATCCAGTGGCATATGACAGTCAGACACTTTTAGACATAGTCTGTAAGTATCCCACTTATGACAAAGATATGTATTCCATTTTACAGGCCCGCTGACAATGGAAGCATTACATTTTGGGGAAGGAAATAGTCATATACACAAACCACTGACCCCTGCAATTCATACAGACAAAAGGGAAGTTGTAGAATGATTGCCATCAGAAGTGGTCCACATACCCGCAACAAGTCTGTTTGAATATCAATTACAAGAAGGGAAACGCCAATAATGTTGCAGATTGCCTCAACCGACCATCGATCATGGCATTAACCACCGTGCTCAACTCCTATGGGAATGAGACTTCTGATTGGCCACTTCTCTACAAAAGCAACCCAGAATTTGGACACACATACTAGACTCTCTTGGAGGGTTAGCAAGTTCCATATTTTCACCTCCAAAATGCATTGTTACGCCACCGAGGACACCTTTGTGTTCCTTCAAGCGAGCATGCCAAGATGATTTGGGTAGTGCACTACAGTCAGGTCACTGGTAATTTCGAGGTTGAGAAAATAGTGGCAGTACTACAGAAGTATTTCTATTATTCGAGTCTTCGACAAGATGTCAAGAAGTACATTAAATCCCACACTACCTATGCCATTACCAAATCGACCATCAACAAGCAAGGCCTCTATACTCCGATACCTACCCCTAGTGGACCTTGGGAATCCATCTCCATGGATTACATGTTAGGCCTTCCTTCTACTAATCATGGAAACAACTGTGCTTTTGTGGTCATCGACCGATTCTCGAAGATGGCCATTATAGCGGCCTGCAAGAATAATATCACAGCAAAAGCCACTATTAAACTCTTCTTTGAACATGTGTGGGTAGACTTTGGGATTCCACAGTCAAACATCTCAAATCGGGACAAATTTTACCTCAGTACATTTTGGTCCAGTCTTTGGTTGATGTTGGACACCAAGCTCACTAAGTGCACAACTTTCCATCCCCAAATTGATGGCAAGATAGAGGTTGTCAACAAGATGATCATACACATTATGTGTATGTACAACTCAAAGCATCCATGCACATGGGATGAGAGCCTCCCCTATGTCTAGTACAGCTATAATCGGGCTCTCCACAGCTCAATTGGCCACAACACTTTTCAGGTGGGCTTGGGATTCCAGACACTATGTCCCATTGATGTGGCCATACCATTTGTAGCTACTCAGGAAGATTGGACTCATGTCCAGTACGAAGCCGAAAATACAAACAACTTCATTGAGAACATTCATCACATCCACCAATAGGTCCATGACATATTGGATAGATCCAATGCTAAGTACAAGCAATGACATGATCATCATTGGGTGCCACACAAGTTCTAGGTGGGCGACAAAGTTTGGCTACATTTTCAAAAGGAACCCCTCGTTGGGCCCCACTGCAAGCTTCGCCCACTCCAATATGGGCCATACATACTAAGGTAGTAGGGGACAATGCTCTCAAGCTCAGTATTCCACCATTCCTTGGTCTACATGTAGTGTTCAATGTGGACTGCCTTGGGCCCTACTTCCCACCATTGTTGGACACATTCGACATTGCAAAAAAACTCAAACCAACAGAGTTAAACCCGGACTACGTGGAACAGGCCACAACTGATCAAATTATAGACATAGAGGTCAATGACAATCACTAGCAGAAGATCCAACTATATCAGGTTGTCAAAGCTAGCCAACTCCTGCACCAAGGAAAGTGGCTCACCAGGGACCAAATTCAATAGAAGTTTCCCCGTATATTGGAGGCACTCAATGCAATGGGGACCATTTATTTCTTAGTGGGGAGGATTGATCCAAGTGGATGTGGGTGGCCACCTTTCTATTCCACTTGGACCCCCACCAATATCTCTTTCAATTTTTTAATTTCCTTAATTATACCAAAATTCACTATTTTTGGTAGTTTTTCAGGTCCTTAACTTTAGGAGACATTTTGAGGCCCTAAACAACATTTTTTGGGAAAAATAGGGCCATTAGTGTTCTTAATTGGTGTTTTCCTATCGAAATTTATAGTCCTTGGATAGATATTTCTAACAAGGTGTTGTGTGTGTCAAACGAAGATCGTATGCCAAAGTTACGACCCCGAGAAATTGATGTACCAATTTACCCAAAGAGGGCCCATAGTTTTGGCGCTTCATCTCCTATGGTTAGGGTTTTGGATGTTTAGGGTTTTCCATTGTTTCTGAATATTAAATAGGCCTTCGAGCCTCATTGTAACATGGTTCAAAGGCATGTATCCACCACATCTCTTCTCAGATATAAGCTACCATCACCCGAACTAGTCTTATTTCCATTCTATCTGTAAGCATATTTCAATATTTGATATTAATGAAATGAAGTGTTATTTCTATTGCATCTCTGTATTTATGGTTATATATGTAATTTATTTTGTTTCCTGTTTAAATCTATATCAGTGGTATCAGAGTGGTTTTCTCTTTCTCTGTTTTTCTTTGCATGTCCCCAACAAAGTTGGGATATAAGGAATTAGGGCTCGATCTGGTTGAACCTTTGCAAGATCCATCTTGCAAACCATGACGACTACCCATAGGGGAAGAAGAGAAATATGAGGGAGCAAGAGATCCTATCAAAATATTTCTTGAGGAGGCCCTCGAGAAACAAAGGAACATGTTGATAGATAATTGATCCAAAATTGATTTTGGAGAGACTCCTAAGTCTAAGTGTTCCTCATTGAGGAAAATAAAAGTCCAAGGAAGTTCTTAGAAATAGCCCCATTGGAGAGATCATCTCATTTTCAATATACTGCAACTTGAATGGGAAAAAATGGACTTAGGATGCAAAGGTTATGGCAGAAAGAAGATGCCCTTTGCTCTTTGGAAAAAGAGGCAAATCTTCAAAAAAGTGGCCTAAAAGGCTTTATGAAGAAAAATCGCATCGGAGGAGGTCCAAGGTGGACTTAAGTGGAAAGGGGAAGCACCCCCGATTGCCGATCCCGGACATATCGGGTTGGAGGTGGGAATATGCATATAACATAAGGAAAATACTGGGTCGATGCGATATTGCGATCGTCAATATCGGTGGGTCACAATCGGCGATGCCACGAGGCAAAGGACGGACCCCCAGGCCAATGCGACTTGTGATTGCATTATATTTCATCGCAACATAGTGTCACAATGATATAAAGGGGTGATAATGCCAGACCCAGTGCGTTTTATAAACCCAGCCATATAAATTTTGAGTTACGTTAAAAGGGATTTTCCATGTATGAAAGTGTTTCAGTGTAAAAACCAAAATACAAAGGAAGAAGGCCCTGAAGCGATGCGATATGATCTGGACCATCAGATCGTGGGATCGGATCGATGGCCGAGATTAAATGGACAATTGGCAATCGGTGATCCCTGATGATAGGGCTATGCGATTTGCGATAGTGATAGCCAGAGCCAATATGATTATAGGGTGGATTCTATAATATTTTAAGTCCAGGAATTTTATTTTTCGATGTATTTCCCGAGTATTTTGAATTTAGCCCATATGCTTAAGCGATGCGATATTACGCCTATTGGCAGACTCGATAGGGTTATAGGGGTGATTTAATGGATTTTCAGGTCCAGAAATCACGCTCAATAATGTATTTTTTAGAAATTCTCTGTGTAATTGGATTTTCCAAATTTTTGGGCTTTTGCTTAAGAAATGGCCACAATCCCTTTGTAACAGCTCCTAATCATCATGCCACACTGCAAGCAGGCATTCTACAGGAAATGATGCATTCTACAACCATAGAGTCGCAGAGCCAGGTGGCCAGTCTTACTAACAAGGAGCAGAAAAGCCGCAGAGCCACGGAGGGAAGATGATACATAGAGAAACGGCCAGGGAAGTTGAAAGGCCAGGAAAATGCCTCAAGGGAGCCAGAGAGCATGATGGAAGGCATAAGCAGAGAGCGAAAATAGGCAGCGAAGAAAGCAAAAGCTAAAGCGCAGAGTAGCCGAGGGAGTCACTTGGAGTTCAAGTGGAAAGCTAGAGGGTTGTACACTAATAGAGAGTCGAAGAAGCCAGAGCTAGAGCCAAGAGCCAGAACCAAGAGCTAGAGCCAGAGCTAGAGCCAAGAGCCAGAACCAAGAACAAGAGCCAAGAGCTAGAGCCAGAGATGAGGGCTAGAGCGAGAGCAGAGAGCCAAAAAGACGAGACCTTCAAGAGCCAAGGATAAAATGTTGTCTAAACCCATTGTTTCTGTGTAAAACAGTGGAGTTGAGCCAAGATCTTGTAAAAAGGATTTTTCCATAATCTTGGAGAGCCTAGTTGAGTTGATTAGAGCTCAAGGAGATGTAGCCCAAGAGTTTTAGGTGAAATCCTAATTAATATTGTTGTTATGTGTGATTGCTTGCTACTGCATTGTATCTGCTACTTTATTTACTGTCATATGTATTTATATATCAGTTTGATCACATTAAATTACAACACATAAACAATTTTAATAACAAACACCACCATACACCTTATGTTCAAGCACATATTTAATTCCGCATTGGTTAATCATAAAGACTTGGGAATGTTGAAGCTTTGGAAGTGGTAGAGGTAATTGTAAGATAGAAAAGAAGCCGAAGTGCCACATTTTCAGATCAGGTGGTATCAAAGCTTAAGATTGTTTAACCTCACCTTCAAAGAAGGTTATATCAAAATGCTTGATTGACAGAGCAAAGATTGCTTGTCTGAAAGGTGTTTGGGCGGTCAAGGATTTATTTATTTGCAGACTGACTATTTTCTAAGTTTGTAGAGGTGAAGGGAAAGCTGTTGATAGCTCAGTCCAGGGAGGACAAGAAGGAAGAAGGACCTCAAGGCAATCCTTGAAGCACAAGCGGTTTGTTGCAAAAGGTTACCAGATCAAGCTCGTTATTAATCTTGTTTGAAGTTCTTTTATTCACTGGCATAATGACAACTTCTACAAGTGAGTCCTCAAATTATTCTTTCTTCATCACAAGACTCTTTGATGAAGACATGAAGCAAGAATTGTCCACCATGATGGATATGGTGAGAGAAATTTATGAGGATGGAAGGAAGAGCAGCATACTTAGAGAGCAGTTGAATTCCATGAAGGAAGAGAAGCAGTTGCATTCTGACAAATTAAGGAAATGGAGAGGCAACTTCATATTGCAAATATGAACCTTAAAAGAATGCATGAGTTGGAGACACATATCTTTGTTGCCGAAGAAGCCTTAGTCAAGTATCAACTTGAAGAAGAGGTAAACCATTCTAGTTTGTCTTCAAATTCCTCTAAGAATGCTTATATTAATTTTTTTGAAAAAGATACTAGAGGCATAGGTTCCAAGCTAATGTCCAAGATGGGCTATGAAGGAAAGGGCTTGGGAAAACATGCACAAGGTATTTTTGAACCAATAATGGGTTAGGAAAGGCATAAGTATTTGGGTCTTGGCTATGGATAGTCTTATGGAAAGTGTTCCAAAAATACCATGAAGGCCATTAAGACAGCCCCAAGAAGGAGTTGTATTGCAGAGTGTGAAGATTGTATTCAAGAGGAATGCAATAGCTTGAAACATCATTTGCAGGATGCAGGTGTTTAGAGGCACACACTTGAACCAGAGAGTTTAGGGAGACTCTGACAGCCTTGAAGAGATTGATGGTGTTCCTAAAGAAGCCACTTCTTCATTTGATTCACCTCCTCATGAAGGCAATAAAGGTGAAAGAGGCAGGTATAAATTTGGTTCTAATCATTTTCCTTTTGATTGTGCAAAGCATGATAAATTTCCACATAGATATGGGAAATGTATTGCTTGTTCCTTTTTTGGTTTGGATAACCATAATGTTTCTAGATGTTGGAAGAGAATAGCCACATACAGGAAACTTTTGAAGGAAAGGAAGCAAGAAGCCAAAGGTCCATTGAATAAGGAAAGTCATGCTGTCAAGAGGATGCACATGTAATGCACTTACTGCCATAATCAAGGACATCTTGCTGCAAAATGTTGGACTTTGAATCCAGCAATGCTTCCACAAAAGTTGAAGAAATTCGAAAGAGAAGATGGCAGAAATGGAAAGGAAGATTCCATGGATGATGTGTCTCAAGACAATTCACATGATGATGTTGATGTGTAGACAAAGGTAGTACCTTTGAAAGGGATTGGTAAGAAACAGTTAGAGTTCTTATCCGATTAAGATTACATTTCTATTGATGCATCTGTTTGCATTTCTTGCTGCAACATTAGATTTCATTTTAGCTTCGAAAGTAGAGTGCGCTTAAGTGAAAGTTGAAGGATGAAATGCATGCAAGAGCATGAGATGCATGAACATAGCAGTGTTGATGATTTCCTTGTATTTGAACATGTATGTGTAATTAACTTGTAGGGTTGATTGATTTGACATGAATGAGATGCCATGTTGACTTGGGAGTAGTTAACTTGGTCTCCAAATGGAGATAATGATGAAGTGTTTCATATTTTGAAAAAGAGTCCTAATGGTCTCTTTCTACATGCTTGACTTGAAGGGTAATTTGTTTAAAGGCATGTTTTGTGGGCTTGTTGTCTAGTCCATCATTTGTATGTAGATGTAAAACATGGAGGGGTTCACAAGATGTGAAAATCTATTTCTTTTCTTTAAGAAGGAGGTTAAGCCAACCAGTTGTTGTCTATGTTTCTATTGTTGTTAACAATTGTGGTTGACAACATTTCAAACAGTTTCAAATGAAAGTTTTGTGGAGCAGATGTACTTCACATTGGTTTGAGCCACCTTGGATCAATGATCAAGGCAGAGAAGTTCAAACTACCTTCTATGACCATTTCAGCAGAAGTTCTGTAGGAAGGCAAGGAGGAAGGCAGTTCTTCCTAGGAGGACCAGCATATCTAGGGAGGAAAGTGGTCAAAAGCCTTGGTTCAAAGGCACTATGCAAGGCAATTGTATGGAGGCTAAAATAAGAGGGTGTTGTTACTCTGATTTACTATTCAGATCAGTATATCAGTCTTTTGGGGACCAAAATTTCTTTTAGTGGGAAGGCATGATCCAAAATGGATTTTGGATAGACTCCTAAGTCTAAGTGTTCCTCACTGAGTAAAATGAAAGTCCAAGGAAGTTCCTGGAAATAGCCCTGTCACGCAGAATGAGTCGATATTGCGGACAAGATAGACCTTCCTAGAATCTAATGAAGACCTAATGACAAACAAACCAACCAGACACTATCTTTCTCTAAATGCGCTTTATAAATAATGGCAAACAAATGTGTTTTAAGGCCTAGCTCATGTCCAACGCAAGTTTGGAGATGCCTTCGCTCCTTTGATCCAAGTAAGTTCCTTTGTCGCAAACCTGCAAGCACAAACAACGCAAACGATTAAATAGCACCTGAATAACTAGTATTATAAAACATATTTAACATGAAAGTCAAGGATTCCATGAAACAAATAACATGAGATACTTGTTGAGAAAAATGAGCTTGATTGTATTAATTCAAAAGAGAAGAACCTTACAACCTTTGCCTTGACGCTGTACAAGCTCCTCCCAGGTTCCAACAAGAAGTCTCCTCTACTTTGACAAGCTTCACTCACTCCCTAATGAAGCCAAAAAGGTATGTGATCTCTCCTCTTAAGCTCAAATAGGAAGTCTTGATTTCACTAGCATTTACCCTAAAAAGTTCAACTTCTAACCTCCTTGGCTACTGACCCAATGCCTCAATTTATAGTGCAATGGAGATCAGTTACCAGCTCCTCCTTCAAAGGGATAAAGTCCTCCTTCAAAGGGATATCTCCTCTCAACAAGGGATTAGTTCCTCCTATGATGGGATTCATGAAACACTTGGAGCGAACAATCCACGTAACAAATGCTTCTAGAGAACTCTAGAATTAACCCAAGATGAGTTTTTTAAGATAAAGATTGCGCCTTTTGACTTTTACAGGGGTACGCACCTTCCCCTTTACATACAGAGCGTATAAGTACGCAGATAACTTGAACAAAAGGTGTGGGCCCGCAGACAAAAGTAAGAGAAAGTGCGGAACCAGAGTTACATTGCTTTTTTTATGTCTTTCTCTCATTTCTCAAGCTTGTTTTGAAGAGCTGAGGTTTAAGACTTGCTTCGGAAGCTGGTATAGGTAATGATAGGCCTACACCGACTGCAAATAATCAAGGTGACGATATTTTTGTGTAACAGATTGCCCCCTAAAGTGCGAAGTCTGTAGTATATGAGGAATTTTCATTTATCATATAGGAAGAGTGAAGTTCTTTATCATTTCAAGGATCATCTTGCGGAGAGCCCGGTTGGAACCTGTAAAAACATTCAATGCAAAATATATATATGAGATCATATCATCGCTGAGGTAGGCATTCCGATACTCAGATAACAACTGACTAAGAGACTGAAAACTGACTAGAAGACTAACTGACTTGGAGACTAACTACTGCTCTGATATGGGAATGATCTTGTAACACATCATAAGTACAGACACATGTGGACACAGTATGGACGCAGCCATTTGTTTATGAATAGTCCATAATATAATGAATACAAAATTCCTCGCAACCTGGA
>APFE030909195.1:34883-49592 GCA_000404065.3 Pinus taeda | reverse complement strand
TCTCGCTTAGCTCCACTACTTTGTTCATTCTTCTTACCAAAGTATTTGGTTCTTCTTTCGCCTCTTGAATCATTGCAATTATTGGCTTTACAGGTTGACTTGGAAATAGAGTCTGAGTTCCATATACTGATTCAAAAGGTGATTTCCCTATAGATCTTCTTGTAGTTACCCTTACAGCCCACATAGCAAAGTTTAACTTAGAATCCCAATCTCTTTGATTTTCTGCAATGGTTTTCTTAAGGATCTTTGTTATAGACATTTTTGGGCACTTCAACCCCAATCATAAATGTCCATAAACTGAGGGCTCCTAAGTCCCTAAAAGCGTTGCTTCACTACCTAAAGGAACAAGGTCAGCTGATTACATCATCTCCAAGAAGTTCTCCACTTAAAAGTGCTCATAAATGGTCAAAACTGGACCATACTGAAAACCCAGTGCAGAGGGTGCGATGCATATCACCTTCCTAGTGTATAGGGTGTGATGCATACTGAATTGCTCCTCTGTAGGGTGCAATGGTCAGGAATGGACAAATGGAAGGGACAAAATGTGAGGTGGAAGATCATGGAATCTTCCAGAAGCTTCCCCTCTGACACTTGCCTCTTTGTTTTCGACCAGGGATGAGTAAGAGATCATCATTCTCCAAGTGAAAGTAGGAACTATCAGAGAGAGGACACTGATCAAGACCCTAGAAGATGACTCACCTCCCTATAATCATCTATATATGGATCCCTCATCACAGAGATCTAGAGGCTGGAATTTTGTATCTTATAGAGAAGTGCTATTGGTTTTCTGTTGTACATTCATAGTGTTGGGTGATATAAGATTTGCTTGAGGTGAAGAAGGGATTTCTAGCTGGAGGATGATGCTGGGTCAGAACATATGGTCGTAATCCTCTTGCTACTTTTCATCTTAATAAAGCTATTCAAGTTTTCCTCCATATTCTTGTGTACTTGTTTATATATGCATTTGTATGGTTAACACACATCTGGTCCTGTGTTATTTATGAATATAGATCTTTGTTCTTCGATAGTAGTATGTTGTTGTGATTCCAAAGGTGCTCTTTGAAGCTGGGCAGATGAAGAAGAAGCGGCGAAGCTCTATCAGGAAGGAGAGGAAATCAAGCGCAAGACACTAAGGTTGGTCTCCTTTGTTCCACTCTTATCTATTTTCATAAAGGAAAACGAAAGTAGGCTTTACTTGTTTGTTTCTAAGATAGCTACCAGTCTTAGTGGGAATAGCAGCATCCGAGTGGACACTATTCTTGGTAACAAGGTTAGACAACCCTGCAATGTTACAAGGAAAGAACAATGCTATGAAGCTGAAAAATGACACATGAAAGTGGTGTGAGTTGCATAAGAGCTCCATTCACAACACTAGTGAGTGTCAGGTGAAGTCACTAGTGGCCGAGCTAAAGGTTTCAGAATCAGATGCATGTTTTGACTCTGACTCAGAACCCAACAAGGGAAATGACAAAGGGAAGAAACTTATCGACGCAGAGCCCAATGCCACCATTGCCAGCACAAAGATCCAAAAGGAGGAACCCGAAGATCCAGAGGAGGAGGAGCGTCTCTTCCACTCCTAGATGTCGGTAAAGGGCTCAACGCTACAGTTCATTGTCGACAGCGGGAGCCAAAAGAACCTAATTTCAATAGAGGTCATGAAGTGGCTAGGCTTACTGACCAAATCACATCCACAACCATACACCATCAAGTGGCTTCACCAAGGACAGGATATTTGTGTGAGCCAGTAGTGTCGCCTTACATACAACATCAAGCCCTTCACAGATGAGGTATTGTGTGAGATTTCTCCCCTTGAAGTTTGGGATGTATTATTAGGGCAACCATAATTGTGGAAGTGACATGTTGTGTATGAATCAAGGCCCTGTGCTGTTATTGTTACTTTGGGAAATAAATTGTATAGGATACTAGAGGTAGCACTACGTACTGCCATCTCTTTGATTACTACAAAGCAATGCAATAAGCTCATTTCGAAAACTGGGAAATTTGTTTTCCTGATGATACACTCTCAGGGAAAGAAGAAGACGGTGGCCACGACCTTCAGACAGGGCCCCTCCACATGATAACTACAGATGGAAAAGGCCATGGAGGAGTATGAGGACATCTTCGCCTCCCCCGTAGGGGTTCCTTTACACTGTCAGGTCAAGCACTCCATCGATCTGACTCCAGGAGCACCACTATCCAATGGACCAATATATTGGCACTCCATTATGGAGAATGATGAAATCAAGAGGCAGATTCTGGAGTTGTTGCAGAAAGGTCACATCCATCGGAGTTCGTCGCCCTATGGGAGCCTGATCGTGTTGGTATAGAAGAAGGTTGGGACTTAGAGACTCTGTATTGACTATCGAGCGCTGAACAAGATCACTATCCATAATAGGTATCTGATCCCACAGATTGATGACCTCTTGGACAAACTAAAGGGGGTAAAATATTTCAGCAAGATCAATTTGAAGTCAGGATATCACTAAGTACCAATCGAACCCTCCTATGTGTGGAAGACTACCTTCAAAGCCAAGGAGGGCCTTCTCAAATGGCTAGTTATGCCTTTCAGATTGACGAATTCTCCTGCAAAATTCATGAGGCTAATGGATGATATCTTGCGGCCATTCACCAACTCATTTGTAGTGGTATAATTGGATGATATCCTGATCTTCAGCCACAGTTGGGAAGAGCACCTCCACCACATCTAACAGGTTCACCAAACACTGCAGCAACACAAGTTATGTGCCAATTTGGAGAAATGCACTTTTGGCATGACCCAGTTTTAGTATCTGGGATACATTATTGATGAACAGGGGGTGCATGTGGATCCAGCCAAGATCCAAGTAATTTGAGATTTGCCATCCCCAACCACTCTAACAGAGCTCCACATATTTCTAGGTCTTGCCAACTTCTACCACAGGTTTGTGTTGGAATTTTCTGATATCACTTGGCCCTTGAGTCAAGTCACCAAGGGAGGAGTGAAAGAAAAATTATTTTGGTTTGAATCTCAACAAAAGGCATTCATAGAGTTGAAAGACCACCTCTGCAGGGCACCATTGCTCACATTATCAGACTTGCAACAACCATTTGAGGTTGAGACAGATGCCTTTGACTATGCTATTGGGGCAATCCTTACTCAACACGAGCATCCAGTGGCATATCACAGTGGGACACTTTCAGACACAGTGTAGAAGTATCCCACTTATGACAAAGAGATGTATTCCATTGTGCAGGCCTACGACAATGGAAGCATTACATTTTGGGCAAGGAAACAGTCATGCACATAGACCACCGACCCATGTTGTTCATATAGACCTAATGGAAATTGCAGAATGATCACCATTAGAAGTGGTCCAAGTACCTGCAACAATTCCATTTGAATATCAAGTATAAGAAGGGTAGGACCAATAATGTTGCAGATTGCCTCAGTCGACCACCGATCATGGCATTAACCACTTTTCTCAACTCTTGTGAGCACAACACCTTTAATTGGCCACTTCTCTACAAAAGCTATGCAGAATTTGGCCACACATACCAGACACTCTTTAAGAGTCAACATGTTCTAGATTTTTCACCTCCAGGATGCCCTTTATGCCACTTGGGTCACCTTTGTGTTCCTTCAAGAGAGTGTACCAAGATGATTTGAGAAGCACACTACAATCAGGCTACTGGACATTTTGGGGTCGAGAAAATGGTGGCAATACTGCAGAAGTATTTCTATTGGAAAAATCTTTGATAGGATGTTAGGAAGTAGATCAGATCATGCACTACCTATGCCATTTCCAAACCGAACATCAAGAAGCAAGGCCTCTATACCCCACTGCCTACCCATAGTGAACCTTGGGAATCCATATCCATGGATTACATATCAGGACTTCCTTCCACTAAGGATGGAAATGACTATGTTCTTGTGGTCATCGACAGGTTCTCAAAGATGGCCATTATCACAACCTACAAGAAGAATATCAGAGTAGAAGCCAATGCTAAACTCTTTTTTGAATGAGTGTGGGTACACTTTGGGATCCCACAGTTTATCATCTCAGATCGAGATAGTAGGTTCCTCGGTACATTTTGATCCAGTCTCTAGTCGATGCTCGACACCAAACTCACTAACTCCACAACCTTCCATCCTCAAAGTGATGGTGAGACAAAGGTTCTCAATAGGATTATCATACACATTATGTACATGTACAACTCAAAGCATCCACACACATGGGACGAGAGTCTCCCCTATGTTCAACACAACTACAACCGAGCTCTGTTGAAAGTGGCAACAAGAAATGCCAAAATAGAAGTGCTAAAAATAGCATTGCTATTTTAGTAGTTCAGGATGGATTCCAATTTTAGTCAGTCTGTGGACTAAAATAGGAAGTAAAATTTGAATTTGATCTTAGAAGTAGTTTCTAATTTAATTAATTAATTCACCATGAGTTAATTAGTTATGAAAAATCAAACATGAAGTCTATGTGAGGACATGCAACAATTTCTCTATTAATTGAGGAATTTATCCATTAGCTAAAGAGATAAGGATGAGTTCTAATTTGAGTTGTAATTAGTTGGCTTGGTTAACTGAGTCAATTTGTGTTAGATTGATTTAAACAGTTTGTTTAAATTCATGTGAGTTCAGTGAGTTAATGCATGCTTTCATATAACTACTGCACTTCAGATAACTTAATATTCTCTCATGAATAACTCATGCATGTCAGTTTAGACAGAGACCCAGTTGAGATCAGAGGAGGGACAATGTACTATTAGATGGATCGATTTTTCCTATAAAGGAAACTCATCCAAGGAGAAGGATTTATCTCCTTTAGGATTGCATAGTTAGATCAGAAGTTAGTGAGTGTGTGAAGAGGCCAATTCGCACATGTGGCTTCACTGGACCCCAAGAAAAATTGAGAAAATAAATAGGAGGCTTGGAGGGCAGAGGAGAAGGTTTGGGAGAGGCCTTTGACTATCTATGAGAAGCAGAGGGATTGCAGAGAGAGAAGGATAACTGGTGAGCTGATTCTTTTTGTAATCCAAACTATATTTCCACTTGTATGATAATACCGAGTTGGGGTTTTAGGCTGAGGCCTACCCCAGGATATTTATTTTGTGTTATGTGTGATTGATTTCTTCTTATCAGTTATATGTGTTCTCATTGATCATGCTCAGATTGACTAAGCTTTCACAAAGTGTTGTAGAAGTAGATCTTGTATTGTGTTGTAGTATATTTCATAATCTGTTGATCTACAATGGTAATTTGTACATGGTATCAAAGCTAGCTAATTCATAGAGAAATTTCTACATGGTATTGGAGCAAAGGTGATCAAGGTGAAGAATAGTATACAAGAAGGAGAATTTTGAAACTTGGTTCCTGAAGATAGAAATCGAGTTCTTATCACATCTCAATTTCACCTATGGTGTTAGTGGTTTAAAGCTCAAGTATGCCCTTGGTGGCAGTGCGAATTATATTGCCTGGAAGTATCACATGGAGGTAGTATTAGAGGATAATAGTCTAAAGGACTTCATTGATTAAGAAGTCCCCAAGCTGACTGATGCTACTCAACTGGTAGAATGGAAGAAATGTATGGCGAGAGCAAGGAGAACCCTCCTGGAGGGAGTTCAAGATCACATTTTCTAGAGCCTCCATGGGAAGGAGACACCATTTTCAATGTGGAAAACATTGAAAGATCTATATCAAAATAGCAGTGATTAGAGGAAGTTGGAACTGAAGGAGAAGCTTCAGAAGATCAAGTGTGAAAAGGATGACACGATCTCTATGTATTTGAACAAGCTCACCACATGCAAGGATGAGCTTGGAAGTGTAGGCATCATAACAGCTAATGATGAAATGGTGAGTCTTGCACTCCTCGGTCTTCTTAAGAGCTGGAATAGCTACCAGGACTCAGTTAATGGAAGAGAGAAACTACCAGATTGGGAAGGACTTTGGTTGGATCTGATGCAAGAGGAGATAAGAAGAAGCACCAAAGATGGTTCTTCATCCATGGAGGATGAAGAAAACTACGCCTTAGCGAGTAAGGTGAAGAAGGGGAAGGAGAAGGATTCTCTTTCCCAATCTAGTTCTTCCCAAGGTGAGAAGAAGTTTGGCAAATCGAAAGTGCGATGCTTTCATTATCATGAGGTGGGCCATTTTGCTACAAATTGTCCACTGAGGAAATCCAAGAAGGGATTCGTGGAAGGATCAAAAGTTGAGGCATTGGCTTCACAGTTTGAGTTGGATTTCACACTGTTCACATGCATGGTTTCATCCGTGGTGGGAAGTGGTTGGTTTCTTGATAGTGGAGCTTCTTTCCACATGATTGATGACAAGAGTTTGTTCAATACTTTGGAGGAGAAAGAACTCTAGATACTTGTAGTGATGGGTAATGATGAAAAGTATAGTGTCTCGGGTGTAGGCATGGTTTTTTTAGGGGGAGCATGGAGCTCACATTACCTTAACCGATGTCAAGTATGTACTAGGACTGAAGAGAAATTTGGTGTTGATCACGATGCTAGAAGACAAAGGCTATGACATAGTCTTCAATAAGGGAAAGGTTTTCCATAGACACATCATCACTAAGCAGGTGAAGTATATCAGTTCATGGGTCAAGAACATGTATTCTCTTGAGGTTCAAGATGCATGCAAAGCCTTGAGGAGCAAGGCAACTGATGGAGACTTGGTGGTTGAGAGCGAGAGTACATTACCTCTCAACACGTAGTGCTGGTAGAAGTTTCAGATGATTGTGGACGAGCCACGATTGTTGAAGCAACTTTAGGAGGTTTTGGAGCAGACACAACTGGGGAAGTTGAGAGGAGATAGAGTGGAGGCATCCACTCATGTAGAGACCTCCAATAGGGGGAAATTTTGAGCCAGGTGGGTAGAGGGATCACATGCATCCATACCTACAGGGAGGAGGTAGGGTGATGTGAAGTGATAGTCTCGAGAAGGCTAGAATAGGGGCAGGATCCTTTAGGTACCCAACCTCTTTTATTCGAATTTGCTACAGGAGCCCCGACAAGGAGTAGCAGGACTAGCTGATTGGGTAGAGAAAGATGCGGATGGAGCCACGGAGAGAGCTACAGTGCAGGAGTCCTAAGAAAGTGTAGAGCTAGCAGGCTGCAACAATGCGAGAGGCACAGGAGTGTTGCACTAGTGCAGGATGGCATAGAGAGGTGTGCAACAATGTGAGATGCATGGAGTGTTGCAACAACTCAGAGGTCAGAGAGAGAGCACTTGTCAGCAGCATGTAGAGCTTCAGCATCAGAGTATGTTTCTAGCCCAATAGAGAGGCTAGTTGGGAGTTTTTTTGTTTCTAGAGTTATTGGAGCAACCACATTTGGCAGAAGTGTTGCATGCAAAACATTCCAAAGGTACATGATCAAGTTTGAGTTGAATGCATTTCTTGTTGAGAGGGAGTGTTGAAAATGGCAACAAGAAATTCTAAAATTAGAAGTGCTATAAATAGCAGTTTGGGTACCAGTGCTAGGTTGAGCAACAAGGAATGAAAAATGGAAGTGCTAGAAATAACATTGCTATTTTTAGCAATTCAGGATGGATTCCAATTTTAGTCAGTCCATGGACTAAAACAGGAAGTAAAATTCGAATTTGATCTTAGCAACAATTTGTAAATTAATTAATTAATTCACCATGAGTTAATTAGTTGTGAAAAATCAAACATGAATTCTATGTGAGGACATGCAACAGTTTCTTTATTAATTGATGAATTTATCCATTAGTTAAAGAGATAAATATGAGTTTTAATTTGAGTTGTAATTAGTTGTCTCAGTTAATTGAGTCAAGTCCTATTAGATTGACTTAAACAGTTTGTTTAAATTAATATGAGTTTAGTTAGTTAATGCATGCTTTCATATAACTGCTACACTTTAGATAACTGAATATTCTCTCATGAATAACTCATGAACATCAGTTCAGATAGAGACCCAGTTGAGATAAGAGGAGGGACAATGCACTATCAGTTGGATAGATTTTTCCTATAAAGGAAACTCATCCATGGAGAAGGATTTATCTCCTTCAGAATTGCGGAGTTAGATCAAAGGTTAGTGAGTGTGTGAAGAGGCCAATTCACACATGTGGCTTCATTGGACACCAAGAACATTTGTGCAAATAAATAGGAGGTTTGGAGGGTAGAGGAGAAGGTTTGAGAGAGGCTTTGATTGTCTATGAGCAGCAAAGGGATTGCTAAGAGAGTAGGATAGCTTCTGAGTTGATTCTTTTTGTAATCTAGACTATATTTCCACTTGTATGATAATAGACAATTTGGGTTTTAGGCTAAGGCTTTCCACAAATTAATCGTGCTCAAATTGATTAAGCTTCCACAAAGTGTTGTAGGAGTAGATCTTGTATTGTGTTTTAGTATATTGCATAATCTATTGATCTACAGTGGGAAGTTCTACTTGGTAGTTCGATTTGAATGCCTTTCTTGTTGAGAGGGAGTGTTGAAAATAGCAACAATAAATGCTAAAAATAGCATTGCTATAAATAGAATTTTGGGATATATTCCAATTTTGATTTGTCCTTGAACCAAAATTGAGAATTTAAATTCAAATTTTGTCTCAGTAGTTGTTTGAAAAATAATTAATTAATTCATATTGAGTTAATTAGTTGGAGAAAATCAAACATGAAGTCTTTTCGAAGACATGCAACAATTATCCTTTTGATTGAGGAAGTTCTCCCTTAATTAAGGAGATAAGGATGAATTGTATTTGAGTTGTAATTAGTTGGCTTAGTTAACTAAGTTAAGTCCAGTTAAATTAGTTCCAAACAGTTGGAGGAACTAATTGTGACTTCAGTCAGTTAATGTATGCATGCATGCAACTAGTGTTCCCCAGATAACTAAATATTCTCTCATAAATAACATTTGCATGCCAGTTCAGAGAAAGACCCAGTTGAGATTAAAGACAGGGACATTGTACTATCAGTTGGAAGAATTTTCCTATAAAGGAAACTCATCCATGCAGAAGGAATTACCTCCTTCAGGATTGTGCAGTTATTTCAGAGGTCAGTGTTGTGTGTGAGGTGAGAATCACAGAGTTTGCAACTGGAGGACCCAGGATAAGTTGCGCAAGAAAATAGGAGGCTTGGATGACTGAAGGAAGGCATATGTGTTGTCTATTATATCTATGAGCAGCAGTGAGGGATTGTATTGAGAGCTAGATAGATTGAGAGCTAAACCTTTGTGTAATCCTGAGATATTTCCACTTGTATGATAATACAAATAGCGGGGTTTTTAGCTGAGGATTTCCCCTAAGTATTCTTCTGTGTTTCATGTGTATGATTTCTTCTTCTCTGTTATATGTTTTCTGTTTGATCTTTATCAAATCGATTAAGCTTGTATTTTTCTTTAGTACATTGCATAATCATTTTGATCTATGGTATAATTTCTACATGGTATTAGAGCTAGCTGATCTATAGAGAAATTTCTACAGGCTCCCCACAACTCGACTAGCCATAACCCTTTTCAGGTGGGCTTGGGATTCCAGCCACTATGACCCTTTGATGTGGCCATTCAATTTGTACCTACTCACATAGATTTGGCTCATGTCCAGTCTGAAACAGATAAGGAAAACAACTTCATTGAGCACATCCAACATATTCGCGAATAGGTCCGTGACATTCTGGAGAAATCATATGCCAAGTACAAGCAGAGACATGATCAACATCGAGTGCCACACAAGTTTAATGCGCGCGACAAAGTCTGGTTGCATTTGCAAAAAGAACGCTTTACCAGAACCTATTGGAAACTCAAACCACTCTGATATGGTCCTTACACTATTAACAAGGGTGTGGGAGACAATGAATTTGAGCTCAGCATTCCCCCATTCCTTGGCCTACACCTAGTGTTCAATGTGGACTGCTTTCGGCCATACTTTCCACCATTACTAGACACATCCGACATTGCAAAATAGCTCACACCCACAGAGTTATATCTAGATTGAATGGAACAAGCTGCAACTAATCAGATCATGCACACACAGATCAAGCACACTCACCAGTAGAATATCCAAATGTATCAAGTTTTCAAAGCAGGCCAACTCCTTCACCAGGGCAAGTGGGTCACCAGGGACCAAGTTCAACAGAAGTTTCCTCATCTCATGGAGGAACTCAATGCAATGGGGACCATTGCTTCCTAAGGGGGGAGGAATGATCCAGGTGGATATTGGTGGCCACCTGCCAAGTCCACTTGGACCCCCACCATCATTTCTTTTATATTTTCAGTTTCCTTAATTGTAGCACAATTTACTATTTTTAGCAGTTTTTCGAGTCTTGAACTTCCGAAGTCGTTTTGAGGCCCTAAACGATTTTTTTTTGAAAAACCAAGATCAACATCAACATATCTTGCCAAAGTTGTAGTTCTCGGATAGATCTTTCTAACGAGATGTTTTGCGTGTCAAACGGAGATCGTATGCCAAAGTTACGACCCCAGGAAGTTGATGTACCAATTTACCCAAACGGGGTCCACAATTTGGCGTTTCATCTTCTAGGGCTAGGTTTTTGGATGTTTATGGTTTCCCATTATTTCTCAACAATAAATAGGTCTTTGAACCTCATTGTAACATAGTTCAAAGGCATGTAGCCACCACATCTCTTCTCAGAGATAAGCTACCATCGCCCTAGCTGGTTTATTTTCATTATTGTTTGTAAGCATATTTCAGTATTTTACGTTAATGAAATGAAGTATTATCTCCGCTGCATCTCTGTGTTTATGGTTATCTTCGTAATTTGTTGCATACCTATTTAAATATAGATCATATGATTTCCTAAAAACCCTTAAATTACCTAAAGGGATCATTACACATCGCATCTTTACTCATTCTCATATCACAAAGTATTCAGTTATTCCACTCACAGAATATCTACAATTTTTTTTAACTAATTTCCACTTATAAATCATATTATTTTTAAGTAGTTTCTACTTACTTTCATGATTCAAGGTTTTTCACCTATCTAAAAGTAGAGAATGAATAAATGGAACAAGAACATACTAGTGCTGACATCATGGTTGCCAACGCTCTCTATGCAAATATTAACAAAATACAACATAGGGGTTAAAGCCTAAACATACAAGTGTGAAGCAAAAATACTGTGGATTTTGAACCAGAGACCTCAGATGTGTGTATTCCTCTCCTCTTTGTGTGGAAAACTGAAAATGCAGTGAAGCTCTTCTCTGTGTGGAACACTAAAAATGAAATGAAATTGAAAATGAAACATACCTTGGCACAATCAATGGAGTCAAGATCAATTGGTGGGGTTCGATAAACCTAATTCGCAACTCTTTTAAATCTCATTTTCACTCTGACTTTGTGAAAAGTGAACATATACTACCTGTTTGAGAACATAAACAAAGATTAGGGCTGGGAGGTGTTGGTCACTTTAATTGTTGGTTAAAGTGCTACATAAATTTTCAACCCAGGGAAGTCTGATTATTTCAAAGGCAACTGCGTACTATATGTACTCAATCTTAAAAGCACTAAAAGTTGTAGTACAAACAAATCACACCTTGTTTTAACAACTGAAGCTCCACTCTATGCTACAGCAAATATAATCTATTGCAGATATCTATTAAGGAATGCTTAATTTCATTCAAGCAATAATCTAGCAGAAAGAAATAAATCTGCAAAGGAAAACAATGCCTATGTTGTAACAAAGAATCAGGACCCTATCCCCGGAGCAGGAACCTTCAACACCTGCCTCCGTTTATCTAGCTCACCAATTCGCTCTGTAAACTTAATCACGGGCGAGACACTCATAAAATAACTTTAACTAATGCAACAATCGACTAAGAAAGAGACAGAGTTTCAACAAAGGTAAAATAATATCCAGAAAATAGTACTTGTTAACAAGGTATGAATAAGAATCACACTTGACACACTACAGAAATATAATGGGTGAATCTTGTGACGAAGGTGGGCCCTGTCCTTCTCTCAAGATTCCCCAGGAGACGAGAACTAGAAAAATATGTTCAGAACAAGAATTTTATTCATCCATCAATATGTCATATTACATAAAAAAAGATTCTAGTCCTGTTCTTCAACTAAGCCTTTCCTGCAGTCTGTTCATCTCCCTTCTAATATAGATTTCTCCTCTTTATAAAGAGGAGACATCTATTACAAAAGATTCTCATTATAAACTCTATTTCAACCCATTATACAAAAATAGGGAAATTAGTTTCCCATCAAAAAAATGTTGTTACAGTAATACTTCCTTTAGATTACAGATGTTACATCCAATGTAACATCTTCCTCAGTGATCGATCTAGTTTCTCTGTTGCTTGTCAAATTTGCAACGCAAATCTCAACTGTTTCAGCTTCAAGATTTGTGTGTTGTTCTTACTGTTTCAGCAACTGCAAAATTAGTCCCGCTAACTCCAGGCAGTTTCAGCAACGTGGGCTACACATCATTCTTTAATTGTTCAACAACTAATCAATTGAAAGATTAACTATGAAGTCAACGTGATTATATGTTAAATAATTAAACGTATAGTGATGAGAAGAATCACTGCACACCTTTGGAATAATTGAGTTAAAACAATAATAAAGAATTTCAAATATAGGTTGAAAAGGGTGACATTATAACAAAATGTATAATCAGAAAGAGACAATATGAGGTCCTAACATCCCCCCCAACTGAAAAGGTTGCATGTCCCCATGCAACTTTTACTCTGAGTCTGAGTCGGAGTACTGGGATGTACAATGCAAATTGCTTATATAGTAAGTATTGAAGGTGTTGTCAACCATGTCTCTGAAACCCTGGGCATTTTGAACTTTTTGCCATGCTGCAAGATCCTGCTTTTTTGGCAACCTAAAGTAAGTTTTATATTGCTGTGCTAGGAGCGAAAGAAGAGGGAAGTGAAAATGATAACCCAACCATTTCTTGACACATTGTTGAATACATTTAACATAGTTAGGTATTCATGAGATTGCTGCCTGAAGATTAAGAGGGTTAAAGGGATGTATTCCCTTCTCTCCTTAGGGCAGTGCTTCCAAAAAAGACTATTTGCTTGTATGGCCAAAGTTCCCTTAGTCTTGACATAATGTTGGCAGTCCTTTAAGACTATTGCCTATAGTTTTCTGATATGCTCAGTCATTCCTGGCTTTTGTAAAACCTGTCGATGTTTAGCAATAAAAATAGCGACATTCTATGGCTTGGCTTGGATCTAGAGAAGGCATTTCTCTTCATTGTGTGCTGCTGACATGAAAGCATTTTTCCAGGTAAGTTGATTGGCCAGGAAAGAAACGAAGGCTCTAATCTGAATATCACCAACCAGAGGAATCAAATTAAGCTTCCTATCTTCAGGCATGGCCTCATTACGAAGATAGAGTTCACATAACAAATTCTGTTCACTAATTGATGCTTCCGCAAAAGTTTCAATAAACTGCTGAGGTGTAGACAGCTCGTGGGGTCGTCCATCTCTAATTGCTTTCACTTGGAGGAATGCTAAGCATTCTCTTAAAAACACATAATACTTAAAGGATCGTTTTTTGGTGGCCAGTAATCTTTGAACTAACTCAACGATAAGAGACTGTCTATTTTTCAATTCCTTATTTTCCTTATGTTGTGCACAAGAGTGTTCCAGGACTTCCCAATTTCTATATACATGATTCTGCCATAATGATTTATGTTCCTGTAATGCCTTTTCTTGTGACAGAGCATACTCTTTCTTCCATGTATCCCTCAGTTCTTGAAAACTTGAGGTCTGAGTGGAGACAGTCCTTGCACACCGAGGTTCAATCTGAGTAAACACAGTATTCGAAGACTTTGGTGCTGGTTTTTCAGCTTTAACAACTGGGGTAGGCTGGGGTACTTGTGGTTTCATTTCTTCTCCAGAGGTTTTTGAAGGCCCTGTTGGTTCTTATGTAACAGCAGGGTGTTCCTTTTTAGCTATGACAGGAGTAGATGTAGGAGTGGATCCAAGCAATGGGACTTCAATTATCTTATGACTAGCTCGACGATAGAGATCACCACATTCGCTGCACATGTATTCATTATATCGATCCTTTTCTGCACTTTTCTCGGTTGCAGATGCTACATGAGCTAAAGTATATAGGTTGAGTTCTCTTTCATGAGCTTCCCTTGCCATCATTAACTCGTGCTTATAAACCTCAATCTCATATTTCAAAAACTCATTTTCTTGTTGAAGGGAGGCTAAACTGACAGGGCCTTCTATAGTAGTTGCAGTCTCTGGAACTGGTGGATGAGAGGATCATTGTTTGGTGGCAGCTTCATCATTTGCATCCTCAGCAGATGGTTCTTGTGTGTCAACTATTGAATCAGTAGTAATTATGTCTTGGTCTATTTCCTATTCATGATCGTCAGCAGGTGGTTTTTGTGTCACACCTGTTGAACTAGTAGCTGGTTCTTGTGGAGCAGCTACATCCAGGTCGTCTATGTTTTATTCCTCAACAGGTGGTTCTTGTGTAACACCTGTTAGGTCAGAACAATGTAAACTTTGAAACGGGAACTTTGGCCAAAAAATCCCAAAAAACATCAAAAACAATGCTAAAAACAAAAAGTGTTGATGCTCAAATAACACTTTTTTTTTTTCTTGGGTAAATTTTAAACATGTTTTAAAAATGCCAGTGAAAACCAATTTTTTGTGCAAAAATTATCCAAAAAACACCCTCAAAACGAATAGTGTTAATTCTAGAAGAACACTTTTTTTTTTCGAAAGTAAAATTTCAACATTTCGAAATAATGGCATGAAA
>APFE030909195.1:0-33588 GCA_000404065.3 Pinus taeda | reverse complement strand
ATGTTTTTTCTTAATTTCTCTATTTTACTTATATATATGTGTGTGTGTATTTAAATAATTTTTTTTTTTTTTCTAAATTCCATTATGGTTTATGAGATAATTTTTTCTTAACAATTTTTATTTTTTATTTTTGTTTTTTTTTATATTTGTTTTTTAGATACAATTATTTCATTTGGAATGAAAATTTAATTAACGATGTATAAATATGTAGAATATTGAAAATGAAAAATATCGTTTTTTTTTTTTTAAATATGCAAAGCAATAAAAAAAAAAAAAAAAAAAACAAGAAAATATGAAGAAGAAGACTACTTCCAAAATTATTAAATTTAAAAAATAATTATTTACATTTCATATAATAAAACAATTTAAAGTCAAAAAATAGGTCTTTTCAAAAAAGGCTCTGATGCAGAATAACCACTTTTTTAAATCAGCATGAAAATCACTACCATTTTAAAACGCAATATACATAAAAAAAATTAAAGTGCCAAAAACTATGCTCTTAAAAAAACATGTGTGTTCTGCATCACCCCTTTTCAAAATCGGGTCACTTTTTTGCTATCTTTATAAAACAGGTAACAATATCAGTTCCCGTTTCAAAGTTTACATTGTTTCAGTAGTTGGTTCTTGTGGAGCAACTACATGCTGTACATTGTCTTCGGTGTCTAATTTTGATAGATCAGCAACTCGTTCTTGTGGGGCAACTGCATCTTCTGAAAGGAATGATGTCACAAATTCTTGAGCAACTTGCATTTCGGTACCTGAGGGTGAGGACGGTAAAGATTCAGGGGCTTGGGGGTGTGGTAGGGTATGGGGTTTTAAGATAATGGGTGGGGAATCTAGGATGATGGTCTCAGTTGCTATTTCGGAAGAGGTCCTCATTTGTCTTTGAGGCAGGAAGGCGGGAAACACAATGGTTTTTCTCTTACGAACATTTTTCCTTAGGGTAGGGAGATTATCAGTAATGGTAGCTTCTTTAATTGAAACCCTCATTCTTCTCTTTAGTGGGGTGCAACATTTTCTTGTCTTTTCCTTTTGAGCTTAATAATGGAAATATTATCATCCGAATTTTCACTGAGGACATGGACGATGGGAGTGGATGATTCGGCTACATTAAGGGGTGGGGTAGACACAGAGGAGAGGTCAATTGGATTGATTGCTACAGGTGGTAAAACTTCTAAGGTTTCCAAGATACTCCCAAGCTCTTGTACAGAAGGATTTTCAATTTGCTGAGAGATTTCGAGGGTCTGTTGAGGATTTTCAGTGTCCAATTGGGGTGTTTTAGCTGCTGGTTGAGAAATTTCAGTAGCTTCCTCGGGTGGGTTGTTAAGGGGAGGAGGATTCTGCAGGGCAAAGCCCCTCTGGATTAGAAGCTGAACCAAGTGATGGTGAGTAAGGGAGAGCAGTGGGTGCTTTGCATTCACAGAATAATGTGACATATTCTTTAGACACGCAAGTAGATAGTATGTCATATTTAATAAACGACCATATCTTAAATGATTCAACAACACAAAGTCATGCTGGTACACTACCTAGTAGCATCCTTCGCTGGTGAAGTAGTGCTTGACAAAATCTATGACCTTCGGCCATAGAGGTGGTAATGAATGAAGTGCAACACCCTTACCTTTAGGTTCGACCTACTCTCCTGGTAGAAGAAAATATTGTTGTGCGTTCAGAATGAGGTGTTTACAACTGAACCAACGAATGCCATCGACTGGTAATTCTGAAACCTGCGCTATATCCTCCTCTATTACTAGAATTCGCACTCCTTGAATAGTAGAGTACCCTTCGTTTAAATTACATTCGAATTCCAAGACTTGCTGAGAATCAAATCCCTGGAGCCTTCGGAAATAGTCCACCCATCCTGCTTGCAGAAAAATTTGATATGCTTGCCAGTGTAGTTCCAATAGAGCCGTTGAGCCAGGTTCATGTCGCATAGTGTTACCTCCCATAGTTACTGGTTCAGTAAAATGCACAGTACAGAGTTGAGTTACCGTAGCTGAAACAAAGTAAGATATTGCAAATGAGGTTATGACACAATAAGACAAAGACGGGGTGACGACACACAGTCGTGATAAAAAATGACAGTGATTGGCATATCATGGAATGATTGCAATATTTTGGTATCCCCCCCAACTGTGGCTAAAATGATAAGTTTGAATGTACGATGATTTTGGTAATCATATCAGAATCTTCTCATTAACTACAGTTTAATATTTACACATAAACACGTATGCCTCACGTTTTACCTTCGATTGTTGTGCGGAAAATATAATCTCATAGTTTATAGATCACCAATGGTTATGAAAAGGGGTTTATAAAATATGAGGGTATTTGTATGAAAGATTTTTTATATTCACAGGAGGTGATAGTGCAGGAACAAAATTATCAGGATGAATGGCTGATTCTCTCAATGAAAAGTGATATGTATTGGTCATTTTTTATAGAAATTGATGCCTGAATCTCGGGAAAAATGGGAGAACTGATGCTGCTTAGGGAAAGATGGAAAAGGTTGGTGTTTCATCAATGGAGGGATTGGTGTTTCAGTAACGAAGAAAATGGGGAAAAATTGGTGTTTCAGCAACAGGAATAATGGTATTTCAGCAACAGGAAAAATAGTGTTTCAGCAACAGGAAAAATGATGTTTCAGGAAAAATAGGAAAATGTTGCTGAAGGGTAGTGTGAGGGAATGACTTGAAGTGAAATGGCAATGTTTCTCAAGCTGAAACTTGATCCTTCTTGCAATGGAATTGTTCTTTTTAGCCAGTCTTCGAATCTAAGATCTGCAAAATAATGAATTATAACATGGCAACCCTTGACAAGGATTATTAGTTGAGAAATCTAATCTAATAAAAATATATAATAGAAAAATTAGGTGCAATGAGGGGTAGCAGACTCCCCCAGAAAGACATAATGTGTATTTTCCATGCAAGTAGCCTTGAAATCCTCTTTAGAAATAGATTGTTGATACAAATGGAGCCGACACCCATTCACTAATAATGGTGTTCTAGAATCATCAATTGTTAGGAGCCTGATTGTTCCATTTGGAAAAACAGTATCTACTTCATAAGGTCCCAGCCACCTTGTTCTTAATTTTCCTTGAAAATTTTGAAAATGGGAGTCATACAATAGAGCCCAATTACCTTTTTGGAACTGCTTGTGCTTAATGGTTTTATCATGCCACCTGGTTCTTTGCTGTTGTATCATAGTTGTTTGATGAATGGCATCCAACCTATTTTCATCCAATTCCTGAAGCTGCTGCAACCTAGTTGTCTGTGCATCAGTCAAGTCAAGGTTAATAGCTAAAGCAGTTCTTAAGGTTTTAATTTCAAATTCCACGAGAAAAACAACACTTTTACCATAAACTAATTTATAAGGTGAAAAACCTGTAGTGTTCCTCCTGGTAGTTCTATAAGCCCATAATGCTTCAGACAACCTTTGAAACTAGTCCTTTCTATTCTGCTTTACCATTTTTGTTAAAATGGCTTCTATGACTTTATTCGTACTTTCCACCTGACCATTGGCTTGGGGGTGGTAAGGTGTAGTCATTTTATGATTAATATGATATTTCTGAAGTGCAGCTTTAAATTCATGAGAATTGAAAGGAGGTCCTCCATCTGTGACTAGCTCTCTAGGCACTCCAAATCTAACAAAGATTTCTTCAAATAGAATGTTTAAAACAGATTCTTTGTTAGCTCTAATAAGTGCCTTAGCTTCCACCCATTTAGTCATGTAATTTGTACAAACCAATATGTAAGCTCTTTGATTGGATGAAGGATTGATGGGTCCTATAAAGTCTAAAGCCCATCTTTCAAAAGGTTCAAGTATTACCTGGGGGTTCAGTGGCATTTCATCTCTATGATTAGGTTGGCCCATTCTCTGACAGCTATCACAAGCCCTAACATATTTCTTTGCATCCTTGAAAAGTGAGGGCCAATAATAACCCATTCTAAGAACTTTGTGTGTTGTTCTTTTATCAGCAAAATGCCCTCCACAAGGGCCATCATGACAAGCTTTCAATATATCATAAACCTCATCTTCTCTAATGCATCTCCGAATTTCCTGATCAAGTCCTGTATGAAAAAAATCCCCACTTATCCAGCTGTACCAAGCACTTTGTTGAATGATTTTTCTTTTTTCTCTGTGTGATAGGTGTGATGGTATCTTCCCTGCAACTAAATAATTGGCAATGTCTTCATACCAAGGTGAGTGAGCAGATACTATAAATAAGTATTCATCAGGAAAGGAATCATCCACTGGAGTATTATCATCAGTTTTTATCTAAGAAAGGAAGTCAGCAACTACATTTTCTTTACGTGGTCGATCTACAATTGTAATATCAAATTCTTGTAATAATAATAACCATCTAGTAACTTAGGCATTTGTAATAGAATTATTCATTAAATACTTAATGGTCGAGTGATCAGTATGAACAAAAGTAAGGTAACTAATAATATAATGTTGAAACTTATTAATAGCATAAATGGCTGCTAAAAATTCATTTTCGGTAACTGTGTAATTAAGTCCAGCAGGGGTCATATTCTTACTAATAAAATAGATAGCATAAGGAAGATTGTTTTCTTCTTGACCCAAGACAACTCCAATTGCCATATCTGAAGCATCAGAGGGTATATGAAAGGGTAGAGCCCAATCAGGTCCTCTTAAAATAGGAGTTGTAGATAACTGATGCTTAAGTTCATCAAATGCTTTTTGGCAATCATCAGCCCACTTGAATTCAACATTTTTCGTCTGTAACACAAACAAAGGAGAAGATATTTAAAAAAAAAAATGATGAATCTTCTGTAATATCCAACATGTCCTAGAAAACTTCTTACGTCAGTTTATGTTTTGGGGATAGGAAGAGTCTGAATTACCTACACTTTAGATGGATCAACTTGAATCCCTAGGAATGAAATGAAGTGTCCCAATACTATTCCTTCATTCATGATCATATGATATTTTTCAGTACTTAAAGAAAGATGAGCTTCTATACAACGCTTAAGTACTTTCTCAAGGTTTTGTAATGCATCTTCAAAAGTCACACCATAAGGAGTAAAGTCGTCCATAAATATCTCCAAGGATCCATTAAGCATATCAGAGAAAATTCCTATCACTGCTCTTTGAAATGTTGCTGGAGCATTACATAGTCCAAATGGGAGAACTTTATAAGCAAAAGTTCCTCATGGACTAGTAAAAGTGGTCTTGTCTTGGTCTTGGGGTGCAATCTTAATCTGGTTATATCCAGAAAAAACATCTAAAAAGGAAAATAATCTCTTTCCTGACAAACTGTCTAGCACCTGATCAATAAATGGTAAGGGGGAATGATATTTTTGAGTAGCTTTGTTTAGAGCTCTATAATCCACACACTCTCCATTTCCTGTTTTTCTTAGGTACTATTACGAATGGAGAAACCCATTCACTGTCAGATATAGGGTATATGAACCCTACATTAAGCAGTTTTTGAAGTTCTCCTTTAACAATTTCCCTTAGATTGGGGTTCATTCGCCGCTGGGGTTGACAGACTGGTCGAGACCCCTCCTTGATATAGATACAATCAGTACATAATTCAGGAGAGATCCCCTTCATATCTGTGTAGTCCCATGCGAATGCTTCCTTATTTTCATGAAGTAACTTCATTAACTATTGTGTTTCAGCATCTGTCAAGTTAGGGTTTATATTCAGTGTTTTGCCAGGCCCAATTTCTATTGTTATACTCTTAGAGGAGATATTAGTTGATGTTTGAGATAAATTTTCAGATTTAAGGTTTTGTTGTGATTTAGGTTCCAAAATTGAACTTAACTAATCATATGTTTCATAGGTAACCAAGGAGGGTTCAAAAATAAAGTTACTAATTAGTTCATCCTTGGTGGTGTCTTTAAAAGTTAAGGCTTGTCCAATAGTCAAAATGGGTTGGGTATCATCATCCTCATAGTCTAACCATACAGAATTATCATTGTTAATCATAGGTGTAGCATGAGGGTAGAGGGTGAGTTGCTTAGTTTCACATCCATTAGAAATTGTCATTGAGCCTGATCTACAGCTAATGAAGGCATCTGCTGTAGCCAGCTAAGGTCTCCCCAAAATTAGCGGATGCCCCCCCAACTTTGTTTTAGTCTGCAATACAACAAAATCGGCTTGGTAGTTCCAAGATTCAACTAAAATGATCAGGCCTTCAATAACCCCTTCTGGTTTGATTATGGAATGGTCATCTAGTTCTAAAATAGTTGGAGTGTCTCTAATTAAATTTTTCAGCTGTAAGAACTGTGCAGTTTCAAGGGTCATAATATTTATGGTAGCACCTAAGTCTACCAAAACTTTGGAAACAAAACTTTTTCCAACTTGTACTGTAACTATAGGATGACCAGGATCACCATATTTTACCGGAGGGGTTTTTCTTAACATTAAAGTAGCTAGATCACCCATCACATGAATTGTAAGAGGGTCTTTAGCTTTCCTACCAGGTTTCTTGATGCAAATGTCTCTAACGATTCTGGCATAAATTGGTACATCTCTGAGTGCTTGCAAGAGTGGAATTTTAACATACAAATTCTGCAATTCCCTTAGAAGGTTAAAAGCAGGTGGCTCAGGTGTCTTAGTGAGAGCTAAACGCTCAACGAATGGTGGCTCTGTTGTTTCAACACATTTATTAGAGGGTGGTTCAATTGTTCCAGCACCCCTATTGGATGATTTATCTTTTTCTATCTCTTCTTTATCAGAGTCAGAAGAAGTAATATCAACAATCATAGGCTCAAATATTCTCCTAGACCACAAATGGATATCATTACACTACACAGGGAAAATAGGAGATATAGGTTTGTTTTGAATGTCGATGACTTGCACAACTTTATTATTATTATTAGGATTAGGGTTTAGTTGTATAGGTAGCTGGGGTCTCATTGTCTAATTATTCCATGGAGCATTTGATGGTAGAGAGAGAGATTGTTGATATTGAGGGAATTCGTTTGGAAATGGTATTTGCTGAGCTCTCCAGCTTGGGTTCCATTGATTAAAATAAGATTGTTGTAGAGACCAAGGAGTCCACATTGTAGGATCTACAAAGGGAGGGCTTGTTTGCTGCATGGGTGGGAAGCTCATTTGGTTGAAGGGTGGGTATTGCATTTCATTGAAGGGCGGGTAATTTGCTTGAAAAGAAGGATAATTATTCCAACGATTAAATGGCAGATTACAATTCATATCTTGTCCTCATGGTTGCCATTGCCTCCTCTGTGTCAGCAAATAGACTGCTTCAGCTTCTTCTTTAGTTGGTTGTAGTGCTGCTTTTATTCCTGGTAAAGAAGAGCATTGTTGAGTCTCATGGTCCTTTTCGCAAATGATGCAAATTGGTACCTTGTCTAGTGGGCATTCCCTTAGTGGGTGTTTTTATTTGCATTTAGGGTAGAAAATGGCCAAAGTAGCTTCTGCCTCTGCCTGCTTCTTTTTAACCTACAGGGTATCAATTTGTGAAGCAAAAGAGCTTAACATTTCAGCTTTAAATTCTTCAAGTAAATTACCTATTTCGGCCCTTGTTGCTCCCCCACTGGCTGATTTTTGGACTCCTGAATATGTACTATCCCTGCTTTTTGGTCTATTTACTACTCCTCTTGAACATCTCTTACAGAGGTTGAAAATCTCATCATATGATTCCTTAGATATATCCCCTTTACCAAGCATATTTAACATGTCTAAGAAGTCATCACGTACCCCTTTCAACAGTATTGTCTTAAGAATATCCTTACTCATATTAGGGTGATTGGATGTTTGCAAATTATATTATAATCTCTCCATGAAATCCTCCAGATTTTCGTCCTCTTTCTGAACCATCTTAAATATTTCTTCTTTTCTTTCTCTTGTCTAGCAATAGTCTTGATATTTGGCCAGAAACTTCTCCTTTATCTACTCCCATGTTGTGATCACATGTCCTCCCAGGCACATGAAACATCTTAGTGCATTTCCTTTTAATGTTGCTGGAAATAACTTTAACCTTTGAGGATTAGTAACATAATCATAACTTCTACATAATATATCAAACTCAAATAGAAATTCATCAGGGTCTTCAGATGATAAACCGTGGAAGTTCGGTAGGGCTGAGAGTGGGATGTTCTTCATAGGAGTTTCCCCTCTAGAAAGGTCCTCAATAGGGAATTCTAAGGTGGAGAGAGAATTATCGCCTCTTCCTTCTCTTCCTCCACGTCCCCCACCAAAGAGCCCTTCATTATTTCCATCCATTACACTTGCCTGGTTTTCAGTGCTTTCTGTCGGGCTTTCAATATTCTGAACTGCTTCCTCAACTTCTACTGGCCCCTCAATATCTTCTATTGGTTCTTCAATGTCTTCCACTGACTCCTCAATTTGTTCTACTGTCTCTTCGGCCCTTTCAGGTCCCACTACTTCCTCCGTTTCATAGTTCATTTGGAGAGAGTGTTGAATCTATGGCCTCCAAGAGCTTATTCTCTGAGATGTTTCAGCTTTTGAGATAATATCGTCAATGAAAGTTTTCCTTCCTCCTCTGTCTTTGCCCTTGCCACCTGTAGGATTAGTTTTCATGTGTCCTCTCATGCATCCTGTACATCTAAAATAAAATCGTTAATGCTTTTAAAATCTACGGTTGCTTTCCTCGGCAACGGCGCCAAAATGTTGGTCACTTTAATTTCTGGTTAAAGTGCTACATAAATTGTCAACCCAGCGAATTTTGATTATTTCAAAGGCAACTACATACTATATGTACTCAATCTTAAAAGCACTAAAAGTTGTAGTACAAAAAAATCACACCATTTTTTAACAACTGAAGCTCCACTATGTGTTACAGCAAATATACTCTATTGTAGATATCTATTAAGGAATGCTTAATTTCATTCAAGGAATAATCTAGCAGAAAGAAATAAATCTACAAAGGAAAACAAAGGCTATGTTGTAACAGAGAATCCGGACCCTGTTCCCGGAGCGGGAACCTTTAGCACCTGCCTCCATTTATCTAGCTCGCCAATTCACTCTGTAAACTTAATCACTGGTGAGCCACTCATAAAATAACTTTAACCAATGCAACAATCGATTAAGAAAGAGAAAGAGTTTCAGCAAAGGTAAAACAATATCCAGAAAACAATACTTGTTAACAAGGTATGAATAAGAATCACACTTGACACACTACAGAAATATAATGGGTGAATCTTGTGATGAAGGTGGTCCCTGTCCTTCTCACAAGATTCCCCAAGAGACGAGAACTAGAAAAAGATGTTCAGAACAAGAATTTTATTCATCCATCAATATGTCATATTACAGAAAAAAAAAGATTATGTTCCTTCAACTAAGCCTTTCCTGCAGTCTGTTCATCCCCCTTCTAATATAGATGTCTCCTCTTTATAAAGAGGAGACATCTATTACAAAAGATTTACATTATAAAGTCTATTTCAACCCATTACAAAAATTGGGAAATCAGTTTCCCATCAACAAAATGTTGTTACAGTAATACTGTCTTTAGATTACGGACGTTACATCCAATGTAACAACTTCCTCGGTGATCGATCCGGTTTCTCTATTGCTTGTCAAATTTGGAACGCAAATCTCAACTGTTTCGGCTTCGAGGTTTGTGTGTTATTCTTACTGTTTTAGCAACTGCAAAAATAGTCCCGCCAACTCCAAGCAGTTTTAGCAACGCATGCTGCACATCATTCTTTAATTGTTCAACAACTAATCAATTCAAAGATTAACTATGAAGACAATGTGATTATATGTTAAGTAATTAAACATATAGTGATGAGAAGAATCACTGCATACCTTTGGAATAATTGAGTCAAAACACTAACAAGGACTTTCAAATATAGGTTGAAAAGGGTGACATTATAACAAAATGTATAGTCAGAAAAAGACAATATGAGGTCCTAACAAGAGGGATTTTCAAATATGCTAAAATTTTCCCTCCTGAAAAAACAATAATTATATTATTTTATTTTATAAATATATTATATTATTTTCACTTAAATACATTATACATTATTTTATTTTGTCTTGGATAGTATGTTCTTAGTTGTGTTTCAGAAGCTAACACCCTTGGGAAAAAAAATTTGTTGTGTTTGAAAATATTTTTTTGCATATTTGGCGCATTTGTAATAATAATAATTTAATTTTAAGATTATTGTGTTTATGCAAAATATGGAGGTGGACATACTCTTTTTTTTAAATTTGAATGGGAGACCTCTCAAAAGGAAACATGTACTCTTATCTTTATTGTATTAAAAATATTTAAGTGTTCATGCAAATTAAGTGGGTGCAAACAAAAGAGAGTATATAGTAAGTTGATTTAATAATTAAAAAAAAGTGTTAGTTTCTTCAAAATCATATGAAAAATTTGGAAGGAGTAGGGTATGTACACTAGGTTAAACATATTCAAATTATTGTGTGAATGGGTTTGTAAGACTCTATCTTTTCATCTTGATAAATTGGAGTCCTCTCCGAGTCACTCACTTAGTTTAGGTTTTCATAAGCAAAGTAGGTGCTTTTCCTTGTGATGCAAACATTTCATTTTAAATAGTGTGATGATGTGGTTTGTGAAAGGCATTAAAAGATGGAATGAGCATGCACATTTGCGATGCTAGTGTTCTGTTCTAAACGAGGCATGGGTGCATGTCCAAGAAGACTCTAACAAGGGTCGAAGAGATGGAATAATTAGAGGGTTTGGGGGGTTGTGGTCTCACTTAGAGGTGTAGAAAAGCAAGTTGTGCACCTGAGAAGTTGTGAAGCTAACATAAGACATTTGACAAGATGCAAAAAGGCAACTTGGTAGCGATACTAACTGAACATTCTTTGAGCGAAGTTGATAGCCTCTCCTTGCACTACCACTTTGCAAGATCAATAATAAATGTGAAATATATGTGAAAACCACTAAAGAGGTTGGGAAGGTTATTACAACATATATAGGTGGTTTTTTCATGTTGTAGAAGGAGGTATTGGAACTTGGAAGGTGACCATTGGAGTATATTTCTCATGGGGTGTGAAGGAGGTGCAAGTATTTGATAAAGATTGAATTATACAAGCCTAACATATAGGCCATATTGGATTAGAATAGTATTTTTTTTTGGGCATCCAAAGATAAAGGTGCATTTTATGGAGGTGTAGTCCAAGTTCTTCGATGTGGGCGACATCTTACAGTTATATTGGACTTTTGGTGTGTGTTAGTGCATTGTGTTTGATTAACACTAGCTATAATATGTTCCATGAAGGCAAAAAGCACATGAGTTTCAGATGGCTTAACCATTTCACATTGTAAGGTGTGTTATGTCCTAGTTTTGAAGAGACAATTTGAACCATCTTAGAGTGTGATTGGTTGTACCATGGACTTAGGTCCACTTGCATGGGTTGAGGTGTAAAGGTACTCCATGAGTTGAGGAAAATGATTCCAATGCTTACCTATATAGAGTAATTATGATATAAGATTAATGATGTACAACTAAGAGGGATGCACTTGCGATGGTATATTCACTCAAAAAATTAAATTGTTTACTAGAAGGCCCATTCAAGTTTTTCACTAACCATTCCACTTTGAAATATTTAGTGAATAAGACTATCCAGTGTGTTGCTCCAATCCTATTGCAAAACACATAATTGATCGCTCAAAGTCTTGGGCCTATTTTGATGGTGCCTCTCAAGGTGAGCCCTATTGGGATGGGTAGGAAGCACCTTGCATACCAATGAGTCTCATGTAACCATATTTAAGGTAGACATTGGTAAATGGTTCAACAACAAGGATGAGTTGATGGCACTAAAGCTTATGGCAGTAGAATATGGGGTTCAAGAATTTCTAATATTTGACAATTCTCAATGTTCTATAAAATAGCTCAATAAGTAGTATAATCTACAAATATCTACCATCACCAATTAGAAATTTCTTGGTATGGTTGAGGGGATTACTGAGGTTGCCTTTGCTTACATTTTTAGAGAAATAATTCAAGGGTAGATCTCCTGTCAAAATGTCTCGAGATTTAGCCTGGGGAATGGATTGTTTAAGAACATTTAAATTGGATGCAAATTGAATATTCCCACTTTCCTTTCCTTTGATCACTAGACTCTTGTATTCTTTTTTTATTTCTCATAGTTGAATGTACATTTTTTGTATGAGAGTATTGTTTAAATTTTTTGGATCAAAATTGTACACCAGCCTACCTAGAGGTATGCAATAACAGAAAGAAGCAAAGGATGCATAGTTTTTTAGAGGTAAATTCTCGAGATGAATATGTCTAGTCTTTTAGAATAATATCCATGAATAAAAATATAACCTTTTCCTAGTAAAAAATGGTCACAGGAAAGACCATGATTAAGGAGAATTTCTCCAAGAAGTACAGTCATAAGCAAAAAGAGTTCTGATATTTCTCCTTAATAGATACCAAAAACACCAATAATAGATAATAGGAGGCCATCAAATCTAGAAACAAACATATTGAATGCATACCTCTTGTTCCATCCCTGAATGCCTTGGCAACACACAATGGAGTTTTCTTCAATCCATCTCAGTTCACATTTCCGCCCTAACGCATTCAACAATGTCGTCGCAACAACCATGATGGTGGGGTTTGAATTCGGTCCCTCATATTAATCTATGCTTGCATCTGGGTATGGTTTGAGATTGAGATTGATTGCAAGAGTGGATCAATCGCCCTCCCACTCCCACTCCCACTCTCGCATTGGCAGAGGAAATTTCATCCCCCAAATGGATAGAAAAATGTTTTGGGTTATGGAAATCCAAGGTAGAGAGGAATGTAAAACAAGAAAGGCAGAGATATGGCCCAGTTACAATGGTCTTCTCAACTCTACAACTTGGAGCATGTAAGAGAAATAATATTACAGTGATAATATTTAAAAAATTTAGTTATAGGAGAAATAATATTAGCGTGATAATATTTAAAAAAAATTGTCATAATAGAAATAATATTAGAGTAGTGTAATATTTAAAAAATTTAGTCATAATGAGCCATATGCTTTGATATAAAATAAATTTTAAAAATGTCAATTTTTAAAATCTCTTGTGTAGTTATCTATTGTCAAGTGGAATATCACAATAATTTATGTCATTAATGGTGTGATCATTTACTTTAATTTTTTAAAGGTACTTTTTCTAGACCTACTTTTTTAAAGGAACCCCATTAAGCATAAATCATTTAAACATATACCTACTTTTGAAGTAATATAAATCATCCTATGGCTATCCTCAAAATAATTATCACCCATAGCCTTAGTGATAGTGTAAGGCTTATGTCAAAATCATATGAGCTTCTTATAGGAGTTTGTCAATTTCCCTTTATGCAAGTTCAATCATAACTCATCACTACCCTGAAACTTATGTCGAACCCAATGGATTGTGTATCTACTTGTACTTGGAGTTGGCAACTTTCTACAAAAGATCATGGATTCATCGTTGAATTTGTCAGATACGTTCCTCAAAATTAGTTTCTTTACTTATCTCATTCCACGTATAGGAAGTTTCTTCATGTGTTATACCATGAATATAGCTACATCAATTTGTGCCAATTTTTAGGATCCCAAGCACACCTAAAAAGGCTTGTGGCAATAGAAATATGAAGACTTATGTTGAATGTATGTTGAAAATATGGAATTCTTTCAACACGATGTATGTGGATGCTCAAACTTGTATACCCAAATGACATCTATACTAATCCTATTGACTACTACTTTCTATTTATCAATCTAGGGATGGAAGGTAGTGATTTTTGTCAAGCTTGATGTCCATCATGGACCAAAGGGTAAACAAAAAAATACTAAGGAACCTATTATACCTATCAAGGAATATGGAAACCCAAAGTGAACCAAAATATGCTCGAAGAAGAACTTATGAGTGAATTTTGTTGCAACAATATTCTTACAAGGTGCCAAAAATCCCATCCTAACGAAGCAATCAACAACAACAAAAACATATATGTTACCATGCTCAGTTGAGGGAAAACATGACATAGAATCTAGGGGCACTAACTCCCAAGGATTATCTAGAGTAGGAAAAGGTCTACAATTGGTGTGGATGGTAATTTCCATTCGTAAAATATAATTCTTCCACTGGTTACAGGTTTTGGCAATAGAATGTAGGGATTATCTAGAGTAGGAAAAGGTCTACAATTGGTGTGGATGGTAATTTCCTTTCGTAGAATATAATTCTTCTGCTGCTTACAAGCTTTGGTAATAGAATGTAGCTTGCTTTCATAGGTTGAGTATCTTTGAAACCCACCATAGAGTGTTTTGATATGATTGACCATTGAATGTTTGTGTCATGTGGACACTACATCGACAACATGAAATATTGGCTCATAGGGTCCCTATTGTGTAGCCATTCATTGAAAAATGGAGTTGGAAATAATAGTGTTTCCACAAAGAAGAGAACCAGAAATAGGCTCATGAACACCATCAATATCTATTGGAGTGGTTGCAACTAAAGCAATAATGAATACAAAAATTGTGGTCAATGGGATAGCGATCATCAAGATGCTGAGCCATCCAATGTAAAGATGTTTTTTAGTGCTAGTGATCTATTCACATAAAAGACCCCATAAATTTGTGCTTTGGGATAGCCCCAAGATTCAATACGTAATCCAAAGTGAGAGGATTCATTGATAAGGTGATGATCCCAACAACCCTAAGTTGACCCCAAGTGACACCTTGTGAGTCTTGCACAATTAGGCTGCCAATTTGAGCATCAAAAGGAGGCACAATTACACAAGTGGCAATATCTCACATTTAGGGCACTTGGCCACAAATATTTATGAATTTTTCCATTGAGGGTACCATTAACATTTCCTAAGGCATAAATCACATATTTGGAGGAATTTTGGATGACTTGTCGCATTCCAATAACTTCATGCATGAAGAGGTGCTCTCATCCTTCAAGAATATTTTGGAGAATTTAATGGCGTAGTCAAGGGTCACATGTACAAAACAAGAACGCCATAGTCAAGAATATGAAAATTGGAATTTGTATCATGTGGTGTAAAGGAGAAGGACATAGGTGAAGAGTACTCCATTTAGAAAAATCTAAAATCTTGTTTATGTCCTGTTTCCAGATAAGAGAAGGTACCTTGTGACAAAAGGTCCAAATTGCCAATGGAGGAAGACTAGGGTAAGGGTTGCTTTTTCTTTCACATGTTGAGAGATATTATGTATTTTAAGGCATGGTTTGTTGTTGAGTTCACATATTTGGAAGAAAAATTGCACAAGTGGAAACATCTCACATTTAGGGCACTTGGATACAAATTTGTATGCATGTTTTCTATTAAGGGTATCTTTTACATTCCCATCATTTAATAATGTTTTGGATGGTTTTCATTGCATAGTCAAGGGTTATATTTACAAAATAAGAACTCATAAGTTAAGAAGATGTAAATTATGTTTCCAAGGGATTTTTAGATGTGGCAGGTGTTATGGAATGTCAAGATGTAAACTATGTTGCTTAGTTGTTTTATGGTCATGGTTAGATGTGAGCTTTGACTTGGTAACTTGTAACTTGTTAAGTGGGATAAGTTGAAATTGGACATGAGTAGCCTAATTCGATGAGTTATATTCAATTCTTAGGTGAACAAGGCACAACGTAGTTGTAGTAACCATAACTTGGTCAGGTTGTTGTGGCAGGAGTTGGTTGGGTTCCCAACTCCCCAAAACAGTAAGGGTAGTTGTGAGGGCATGATAATTAAGGAGTTGTGGGGCATGCCAAATAATGAAAATGCATGCTAACACATGTCAAACAATTTAAATGCATGTTAAGGAGTGTTAAGGAGTGCCAAAATATCATAAGGGAGAACTAGGTCAAAACACATGGAAATGGACAAATAAGAGTGTGTGCCAAGGAATTTGAATTGATTCCAAGTGTCTCAAGGATAAAGTGTGTTAGGAGAAGGTCAGAATAATACTTGTAGGAAGAAATCCTATGGTTATAATGAGAGGTTGGAAAAATTAATTTTAGACAAAGGGAGACTTGGGTTGGGCACAACATTTGTTTTCCAAATGACTTGGTTAGGTTACCAAGTCACAAAAAAATTAAGGCTATCTACGAGGGAACGAAAGGTAGGGAGTATGAAGGTGTATCACGGAATGTCAAGAAGTACGAGCACATGCTAGATGGTTAATCCAAGGTATTATAGGCATCCCAATATGTGTCAGGTGCCAGGGTGTGGCGTGAACATGTGCTAGGGAGTGTGAGGAGGAAGTTCTAGGGAAACACAAGGGAGCACCAGTTTCAAATGCATGGAAATGAAGTGTCAATGAGTTCCAGGTGTGCTAAGGAGAGAGTGACAAGGTATTATAGGTAGTTCCAAGGCATGCTAGAATTCTAGGTAAGCATACCAAGATGTGTCAAGTGCCAAGGTGTGCCAATGCGTGCTAAGGAGTGTTAGGGAGTACTAGGGAAACACAAGGGAGCACTAGGTAAAAATGCATGGAAATTAATTCATAAGAGTGTGTGATAGGTAGTTTCAGTGAGTTCTAGGTGCGTTAAGGAGGGAGTGACATGGTATGATAGGAAACACTAAGTCATACTAGAGAGTGAGGGCAACATGTGTCCAAGATGTGCTAGGTGCCAAGGTGTGCAAAATGGGTATTGGCACCAACACTTGGTTCCAAGTGCCAAGTGTTAATGCATTCTAAGTGCCAAATATTCCTTCATTTCTTCTCATATATTTTACAATAATTCATCTTAAATAAGTTTAATATAAACCATTCCAAAGCATACCAAGTCATTACAATGCATGCCAAACATGCTAAGACTTTTCAAGTGCCAACACTTGCTAAGTGCCAATGTGTGTCAGTGAGTGTGATGCATGATAGGAAGTGGCATAGCATATCGAAGAGTGATAAGGTGTGCTAGAGATTTCCAATCCATGCTGAGGAATACTAGGGAGTACTAGGGCAACACAAGGGAGCACTAGGTCAAAATGCATGGAAGTGAATGAATGTGAGGGTGTGTCAGAGAGTGTCAATCAGTGCTAGTTGTCATGCCAAGGAGGGAGTGACAAGGTATGCTAAGCATGGGTAAGGCATGCCAAGGAATATCAGGGAATTTCAAGAAGTGCTAGATTGTGCTAGGTAATTCTAGGGTGTGCTAACATGTGCCAAATAGTGCCAAGGCATGCCAGTTGCTAAGACATGCTAGGATGTGCGGGGTGTCAGAGTATGCCAATATGTTTAAAGGAGTTTCAAGGGAAAAAAAGGAATAACCAAGCTAAAATTCAAGGAAATCAACATAGAAGAGGGTTAATAAGTCGAGACTTTATCTTTTCGGAAAGTGGCATGCTAGGCACACTAATAATATGTTCCATTACATGCCAAGTGCTAAAGTGTGCCAGGTTCTAATGTTTGTTAATGCAATATTATGCCAAGGTGTTCGAGGGTATACTAGGGACTATAAGGCATTCCAACACATGATAGGGGAGTTTTATTCTATGCTAGGGCATGCCAACATGTTCTTGGGCATCCTACTCATGGCAAGATGTTCTAGGTGTTCCAGGTAGAAAGATATTCCAAGATATGTGAAGTGCGAAGGAATGTTAGTGTATTGTTCCAAAGCATGTTAAGTTGTGCCATCAGTGTTGAGGAGTGCTAGGTCTCTCTCATTAATAGAATTGATAGAGCTTGATTATATATTAAATAATATATCTCCTACACACACTAGTGCAAATTTATTTAAAGGAAAGTTTCTAGATAATAAACCTAATAGAGATGAATCATGTGTTGAATCATAGAAACCTATATTCTTATGACTTGAGGAAAATGATACACACTAATTACTTCTTAAGGAATTGAATGACTATTATAGCCACAATGACCTAGGACACATAATGCAAATGACTCCACAGCAATGGTCTTAAATCATTATATTTTGACAAATAATATAGTATCAAGTACATAATGTCATCAAAAGCTCATTGGAATGATCAATGATGACAAACATTTTTTGACTGTCACCAAAGGTAGCCAAAAACAAAATTGGTTAGGGTCAATAAAATTTCATCACTAGAAGTGTCATCAAAGATAGATAGTGATAAGCCTTTAACAACCCTCACCAAAAGTGTCACCAAAGGGAGAATTAGTGACATGCTTTTAACGACCCTCACGAAAAGTGTCATTGAAAATGGCTTTGGTGACAAACCTTAATGGATCATCACGATATACACTTACAATAATGATTTTTTAAAGAGCGTCACCATATGTGACATTGGTGACGGACCTTAAAGTTCTATCACAAGCATGAAGCATCATCAAAAACTCATTGGAGTGATCAATGATGACGAACATTTATTTACCATCACCAAAAATAACCAAAAATATCATTAGTGATGGTCAATAAAAGATCGTCACTAGAAGTGTTACCAAAGAGAGAATTAGTGATGGCCCTTTAACGACCCTCACCAAAAGTTTCACCAAAGAGAGAATTATTGATGGGACTTTAACGACCCTCACCAAAAGTGTCATTGAAAATGGCTTTGGTCACAAACCTTAAAGGACCATCACTATATACACTTACAACAATGGTTTCTTAAAGAACTTCACCATATGCAACATTGGTGATGAACCTTAAAGGTCCATCATAGGCATGACCCTCACCAATTACCTTTTTTTTTAGTGATGATGAGCCTTACCTTAGATGACTTCTTCCTTTCTTTCAATGTCCACTAAGGTTCCCAAGAGCTATATCCTACATGTTTGTCTACAATGGATTTTGTCCTTCATGATTCCCATGGTGTTGTCACGAGCTTTTATTTCTAATGCTTCCATGATGCCATGATGCATCTTATTATCATTCTCATATCTTATAGCACAATATTTAGGATCTTATGATAGGACCCTTTTGTGTGGGATATTATCTTACTCATAGCATAGATTTGTTACTTCCTCTTTCCTTGGCCCTTTTCTTCAACTTCTGCCATCTTTCAGTGATATAAGCCTCCAAAATATTTCTATAGCATTGAATATTAGGTATTCTTATTTTATCTTTCTTTTCTTGAGGACCAATATTTGTGTAGGTCTAAGTGATGTGACCTTCTTTACTACAATTTTAGAGAATATATCTGCTACTATTTCATATATCTCTCTTTATGTCTCCTCTTTTGGCATGTGACGACCTTTGAGTAATTTCATATGATTCATATGAATCTCTTGACACAATTAAGCATTGCTTGACCTCCAAATACCTTTCCATAAACATCAATGACTTCTCTTTTCTATGAGGATTATGACAATCCTCCTTATTCTATGTAAGGACCCTTTTCATGAGGACTATGACTATCCTTCACTATTTCTATTTCCTTGAAAAAGAAAGTTACTAAACCAAAAATTGATTGCACAAGAAAGATACTTACTTGGCATGTGAAGAGGAGATCTTCAGCTTCATACTTCCCTTGCTTGAGCTTCCCATCAATAGTATCCTTTTTTCAAGACTTCCTTGGAGGCCTTCTAGCTCCATCACATTTGTGATTTTGACATCATCGAAATTTCATTGTGACCTTGAGATCTTCTTGACTCCCAATTCATCTTTTAAGGTGTTTGAGCACATTTTTGACATGTTAGTGATACCACTATCCTACAAGTGGGCTTTATCACACTCAATATTCCTCAAAGTTCATCAAAACACACCTACATCGAGCATTATCCAAACTATGATAGTTATATAAGGAGACTTATGTTCTCATTTGACCATCATGTTGTTCAAGATCCGAGACTATGAGAAGAATTTTGTTATGATGTTGTACCAAGATAGTGATGTCTTTGTGTAGAGAGACATTATATAGATAGACTATTTTATCACTGAAATTGCCTTCTTATAGTAACTATATCGAGACAGAGGTATAATATTGATTATGAGAGGCACTCCTTGGATCAATTCTACCATATATATTCAAGTCTCTAATTTATGCCAAGACTATATTTTATTTTATAGAGAAGGTTCAGTGACCAAGAAGTGAGGATCCAAGGAATGCTACTGATATACTCCATGAAATTGAACATGAGTTGAGTTCATGACTGTAACCACTAAAGTTGATAATCTATGTACTATTGTAGACTTGTTTGTTGTGACTTTCTCCTTTAAACCTTTCCACATTATTTGATTTCCTTGAAGGCATATCCTTGGATGTCTATTTTCTTCCTTTTCTCATACTACAACCATAACTTTAATACCATGTTCAAGAATCTAGGGCACATGTAGTTAATGAGATTCTTCTTGACTTGATAACTATTTGTGAGGCCTTTTAATTTTCTTACTAGCACAATCTTATCTTTGACATTATTAGAGTGTGTGTTTCTTATTTCATCAAATAGCTATAAAAAATAAAGAGACAAGAACATGATATGTTGACATTCTGCCAAGGCCAAAGCCTCTCCCTCTTGGAGAGGAAAACCCACACATAATTCTTCTTATAGAGATTCAAATTGACGAACACCAAGACCATGACCCTTGACTTACTATGCCACTCCAAGACCAAGATAAAAATCCTCTTCTCTATCACTGTTGAAATCATCTTCATCATTATTTCTTCACTGAGGTCATCATTATAGTAGTACCATTGTTGCACCTTCATCTAGATGATTGTTGCAATTTTATTGAGATCATCACCATGTCAACTAGATATTTATACTTCCCTTTTCTTCATCGAGATCATGAAAATGTTTACATGATTACTTCTCTGAGACAGAGAACATTACTATAGGATCACCGAAGTTCTTATCATAATAGTTATGTCAAGAATGTGACTGTGTCTCTCTTACTGGTGTCTTCACCGAGATTGTAACTATATTCTTCTTGCACCGAGATCACAGTTATGCCGAGACTGTGAGAAAGTGTATCTCCTATCATACCCATCTGAAATCCATGGTATCTTTCTCCAACCAAAACATTGTAATACTCCTTCATTCAAGATTCTTGTAACAATGAACTTGACTAAGATTTTTGAGAGGTATGCAAGATATTTGAGACTGTGTTTACTCACTATAATCACCACTGAAACTTCGAAGATATATGATATTTCTCTACCTGTGATGAATATACATTCCCTGCATATATATAGTAGTTAGTCTGCATAAATAAGTCGACATGACCACTGAACCGATGTATCATCATTTATGAGCCAACTTGATAGTCATATGACTTTTCTTCATTGTTTGTTTGAGGTCTTCTTCTTTGGAGGATGGTGCTTGTCTTGGAGGGCTACTTGACACTAGGTCGACCCATATTCATGCTCAACAAGAACTCTTTAATATGAATTTGATTATTTGACTTTCCTAGACCTCCAAAATGAGAAAGAAACTCATTCAAATAATTTACAATATAATATTTTTTGTTCTTAACAAGTGCAAAGATAAAAACTATATTTACATATACCAAACCTAGTTACACTTTTCTTCAACAGAAAGGTCCCTTGCAGTGACCATGATGAAGGTGATCACACTAAAAAACACTCCCTCAGAATGAATTCTACCTTATAATAGGTAGCGTGGGAGTGATTAACCAACTCAACCATAGATCTCTGCTTAATGAAAAATTTTGTGCACGTGGGTCTTGTTCCTAAAGATGAAACTAATGTTTTTCTCTTGTTTTATATAGGTGACAAGGCAATATGATTTAATGAAGTGAGAGAGAACACCAAGGCATTGATATGAAATACTAACATGGAGCCCTATTTTAGGGGCTCTTAGATATTTTATCCTATTGAACTCCATCAACCCTGATTGTATGAAAGGTAAAGTAGAGTTGCTTTTATGGCTTGTTGATATGTGGAGTCTACATGGAGTCCCCAAGATAAACACTTCTTGGTGAAGGGAGAAATTTTGTAAATGGAGGTATACGGTATTTATTTCCTTACATATTTCTTAAGGTGAGGTTCTCAATACTCGTGGATAGTGGGAAAAGTATAGTAGATGAGATCATAGATGAGTATGTTGATCGATATTGTGGGCCACAGGAATGCAAGGCCAACAAAAAAATACCCATTAGAGAAGTAACTAACATCACTCTTTGCACCATCCTATTTACCATTACTCAGGTAGAAATATCCATGGGGCCTTAATTTCCCTTTAGGGCATGGATGGGTATAGTTATGAAATGCTTACAACCTACATTTTTCAACTTAGTGTGAGGGTTTGTTGGCCAACATGAAGTACCAACTCACATATTATAGGGAAATAAAGAAAAAAAATCGACCATGGAATAGTTTTGGTATATTTATTTTTATAGTGGGTTCATGTGCTAACACAAGGGATATACTACTCGTATCCTCGCATATCCATGTATGATGTGATGGAATCAACTCATGAGTATACTAGAGGGTGGACATGCACAATAGTGGTTCAACCACAAGTTTGTTAGATGATATAATGATTAGATTATAATCATTGATGATTATTCTTATGAAGGAACTACCTTCATGTTATAGCACCATTTACCACTCTTGGTAGATCTGATGCTCTGATTATGGCGTAGGGTAAGCCTTCCTTCTAGACTTGGTCTAAAATTTAAAAAATATTGTTTTATTCCCTATACGCTAATTTTCCATGTGATAAAAGCATGTACACGTGGGTCAAAATATGCCCAACCTGTGTACATATGTTAAAACACTTAAAAAAAAAAAATTCCATAATTCAGGTGGAGTTCATGGGTTTTACCTATTACTCACCTCCTATTGTCCGTGGCCCAACTGTTTCCAAACTGAAAAAAACTAATTTGGAGAAGTATAAATAAACCTCCATGGGAAGGCCTTAAGGGAGAAGATATGAGATATTGATACTATAGTGAGATTATCCCTGGTTGAGTCTAACAAAATCCATGTGCCTCCTGCACTCCACAAAGCTTCAGGAAACCCTTGTTCCCTTGTTGGATATATCCTTCACCTTTCTTGAGATATCCTTGTATTCGTGATGGAGGAAGATTGCTGAGGCCGGGAAAGGATGGATTCAGAGGACAGTTCTGCTTGGAGCTGGAGAAGGACTCAGGTCATATTTCTCCACTTTACTTGTAGCTAACTTCAATAAAGTATTGTTGTTATGTTTATGATATTAAATGTGTTTATGCATCTATTTATATTGTAATTTGTTTATGATTCTTACATTGATGCATACTTGTTCATTCATTTATATGATTTAAAGTTAATATCATGAACATGCTTTATGTTTCTACTCCTGTATATGTTTCATTTGAATAATTTTCAGGTTTCAAAGACATGAAGTGAAGCTAAGGGTTTGCACCTTGTGGGATATACTCAAATGTAGGACTTTTGGGTAAGGACACTCTTACACATCTCAATAGAATAAGCAGTTAGGTTGATTTCCTGAGAATTTCTTGTTGCGGTTTTCCCTTTGCTATGTTGGGGTTCTCAACCCAAGACCTTAGGTTGTTCTCACCCACAATAGAATTGGCAACTGCATTGGGGATAACATTCCTGTTATTCCCAGTTTAGGTTGATTGTTCTCAATGAGGGTTCAATTTCTTGATTTCTTGCTTTTACAGTGTTGTTTGATCCATTAGTGTCCCAGGCATCAAGTTTGATCTTCTTGATCAGATTTTGATTTATTTTGCCTAATTAAGCTTTGTATATGATATTTTCTTGGGTTACAATCACGTATACACACTTGTTTCTTCAATAAGACTCGCGTATACGCAAGTTTCTTGTATTAGAAATGTGTGTGCATGCTTCTGCGTCTTTACACAGTCACGTATGCAATTTTTTTAATTGTTTTTCCAAATATTATTTCCTAGTTAGGTCTAATGCCTGGGGATTTATGTTGTTGTATGGCCATCTGCTGTCTAGAGAACTTAGTTTTCCCACAATATTTCTTTTTCATAATTTCCTTATCACTGAAAAGTGTTAATTGGCCTAGGACTACTTCTTAAGCAAGTTCATATTTTGCGTCTTGGGATCAAGGCCTCACTTCGAAGTTCTTGGATGTTCTAGTTTTCCAGAACAAGAAATTGATTTTGATTTTGTTTCCAGCCCAGATTTCAAGTTCCCATGCTTTGCTAGTTTGGTGGCCTTGTTTCTTTTCATGCTTCTTTGAGAGTCTTTTTGGCAATTTTGAAAGTATTTATTTCTTGACATTGTAGCAGTTTGCCAAAATATTTTGCTGCTTCTCGGGTCAGTTTGTGCAAGTTTGTAGTCTCTCTTGTTTCAAGTTTCATTTATTTATTAGTTTTATAACTTGCAATATTTAAAGAATCCTTGTACCTATTTCTTGATATTTCAAATTTTAGTAGTACTTTTGTGACCTCAAAAAGTTGCTTTTGTTTCCTTAAAAGAAAAAACACAAAAGCGTCTCTTTTGCTTTTCTTTTTCCAATCTTTTGGTTTACAAACTTTTTTTTTTTTTTTAGTTTTTGAGAAGTGACTTGTGACCTTTTGCAATTTCTTGTACTTTCTTTGGAGAGAGATTTGTTTTTAATTTTTCCCTCTTCATTTTCAAGTTGTCTTATTGTCTCTATAAATAACCACATTTGCTTATGAGTGTTGTCTAGGATCTTGCATCATCATTTTGACTTGCATTAGGTTAGTTTGCATTTTAAGCATTCTTAGTATTTTTTAGATTTTAGGTGTGTGTGGATTGTTTCAGAAAAGAAAAGGAAAATATTTTTCTTATATATAGGTTTTCATAGAACCCAAGTAGAAATCACTCTCCATCGAAGAACGTGACTGCATCCATATAGTTAGTTTTCTATTGGTTTGTTTTGCATCATAAAACATCATCAGTTTTACTCTCTTAATTTCCCCTTACTTAAAGAACATCTATATAAAATCAAGCGATCTAATAAAATGAGCTAGAGATTTTATTGTTGTCATTAGTAAACACCAACAAGTTTAGGTTCATTAGGGCCTTGGAATAGGTGAGTGGAGAGTTAACTCTCCAAGGATGCTCAAATTAGAAAACTTAGAAGTTTAATAAAGAGTGAAACCCAATATCATTAGAAAAACCAAGAAAGGTCCATGACTGGGATTTAAGCACGAGGGAGAGTGAAGACAAGGAAGTGAGATATCCCCTCTCCTACTTGCTGGATCTTGCCTCATGACTGTTCTGCCCAGATTTTGATACGAGTTGCTTCCCATAGTTTCCTTTCCAAAGGATCTCATAGGTTGTTGCGGAGGGGAACCCCATGGCACCTGAGGCAGACATTGCATTAGATTCATTAGTACTTCTGGAGGGTACCCTTGCAAAGCTTGGGTACTTTCACTGGGAAAGGCTTTTGTCTAGAGGTCAACATAACTGTTTATGTTACGTTCGCTAGTAGGATTGGGCCGTTATTATCCCAAACTATCTTCGAAAGGTCCATTACTTCGATTTCTTATATTTTAGTGTGTGGTCCTCATCACCTCAAGTGGAAATACTTGTAAGTTGCTTGATTGGTTTCATCTTTAGGGACTTTATAGCCAAGTGCTCTTTTCTCCTTGGATTTATTTTGCTTTGGGTGGATATGTTTTGTGACTTTTGGACCTTAGATTCTAAGTAACTGACCTGTCACTCCACCGATCTTGAAATTCTTTTGATCTTTCTTTTAAAAGTTGTGGAGTTGCCTCCTTAAGGGCAAATGTTTTTACTATGCATCTCTCTTCCTTGGAAAGTCATTTGTACATTCCCGCAGGGAAGGATCTGCGAATAATTTTGGTATGGCCAATATTCCTATGGAGACCAACCAATGTACCCTTCCAAAAGGGGATCCTTGTGCTTTTTCTTTTCTTCGGAAATGTTGATACCCCCTTGATGACCACTTTGAATATTCTTGGGTTGAATGTTGGACTACCAGTTTGGCTATTGTCCACTCTGAATATTTCTGATGTTCTTGAAGCTTCTCAAATGAATGCTTTATTTCAAGGGCATAAAATGAGTGTTAATTGTTCATATTATTTAAAAGAGAAATCTAGCATTCCTCTTCCTCCTCCCTCTTGCCATAAGATATATAAAAATAGGAGAAAGAGGAAGACAAAGAAGAAGAAGACCAACCTCTGCTAGTCATGCTGGAGACGAGCTTTCAGTAGCCGCAAGTCATGCTTAGGGCATAAGTATAGTCACTGCAAGTCATACTAGCAATGAATCATCATCAATCTCTACTACTCATGTTGGAAATGAGCTTTCAGTCACTGCAAGTCATGTTGAGGGCATAAGTCTAGTCACTGCGAGTCACACTATATCTGTGAGTCATATCTGTATCTGTGAGTCATATTTTTGTTAACTCACCTACTTCATTAAGTAGGGTTGGGGGCACAAGTCCTATATATCTTGGGAAAGAGTCACTGACCTCTGCAAGTCATGTTGGGGACTCTCCACAAACTACTGCTAGTCATGTTGGCGAAATGGATGTTGATAAGAAACCTAGGCATGGAAGCTTTAAACCTAAGTCCCCTTGTAAGATATGCAAGGGAGATCATCTTACTCATTTGTGCCTTGGTATTCCAGAGGTACAAAGGATATGTTCTGAGTCTAAAAGTTCTTCTACTCCCGAATCTGTTATGGTTTCTCAAAAATCTCATCAACCATTGATTGATAATGTGATAGAGCCAGTGCAATCTCTAGCAGATTACATTCCTCTTTTGGTGGGTGAAGTGCCTAACAACAAAGTCTGTTTGATTTCTAGTACATAGTCTTCCAGTATAGGGGGCATTCCAGTTTCTTCGAATTTTCCCCCTCCATGTTCTAGGAGTGTCTCTTTTGATTGGTATAGTCTTGTCAAGCCTTTCCTTCCTTCAACTGTACCTTTCCAAATAAAGGATAGAGTTAATTCCACAAACGTCTATTGATGTGTGGTGGATGAAGGATCCTCTGTAAGTATTATATCTTCCTTTACTTGGAAAGCTTTGGGTTCTCAAAATTTGTTGATAGCTGATAATTAGTTGTTAGCCTATGATAGAAGACGTAGTGAATATATGGGTGTTCTTCCTCAATTGCCTATTACTTTAGGTGGGAAGACTATTTTTATCGATATGATGGTGGTTGATTTCCCTTTGGACTTTAATATTCTACTTGGGCATGATTATGTCTATGCTATGAATGTTGTGGTGTCTTCACTCTTTTGAGTGATGTGTCTTCCTCATAATGGGAATATCATCACTATTAATGATCTTGCATATGATAATCAACACCCTAATTCAAATTTACAACAAAATACCCCTTGGTTTGTTCCAAGTGTTCAAGTAGACTCTCGCCCTCCATGGGTGAATTATGTGTCATTGAATCCTCAATGTTTAATTGCTTCTAAGAAGGATTCCTTCAACTATTATTTTCCTTCTTGGGAGTTGCTCCTAGAATTTGACTGAGTGATTCCTCCTATGGAGATTTGGGACCCCTTAATTCCCTCTTTTGATCCTTGTAGTTCTCATGATTTCTTGGAATTTGATTTTCCTTCACAGGAGGAAATCTTTGAAGCCATGAGTTTTGACTACCAAAGGAGTCCTTGGCCTGAGCCTTGTAAGGGGTTTATCCTAAAGAACTATTATGTGTAAGCCCCAAGGTTGTGTTGTTCCCTGTACCATATTGTACATATAAGGTACGCATTTTCAAGTTTTGTATTCTATAACACAAGATTTTGTTTGAAGTTTATATGTGAGATGTATTAACATCTTGTCTAGTGTTCCTATTTATGTCTACAGAACTTGGAAGATTTCTCCTTTGGACGTTTGTATGGTTGATCCGTTCTGACAGGTATTCATTCTTGAAACTGACATATAGGTTAGGTTTTTCACCTGCATTGGGAATTTATTAGTTTCCTTTTCCATTTTTGGCCTTAGTATCGACCCCCCCAAGATATGATGAAGAACCTTCTCATTGCTTAGAAGTATCATGACTTGTGTGGTAGACCCTACCTTATCATCGATGCCCTACATAGTACCTTGTTGTCACTTGGCACACATGGTGAATTTTTGTTCTTAAGCTTGGGAGTCCTCTTTAGTCTCGTCACGACTTGTGCGTTGAACCCCCATTCCTCTACTTCTTTGCTATTTTCTGGCCTTATACCTTAGAGTCTCCTTTACGTTGAGTTGTATTGCTGCATTGCATATTGACTATTTTCACCTTTTGGCCTTGAGCTGACTTCACTTAGACTCGTGTTTAAGCCACTTTTCGACCATGTCTTATGAAAAATCAACCTTGCAATCACTTAGCCTCTGTGACTTGAAGCACCCTTTTCCCTGTGGAAGGAACATTTCTTTGAGTGTCGACTAGTTTTGCCACCTTGCATTGAGCATAGGAAAGTTCCCCTCCTAGGAACTAGAGCATCTATTTTTTAGACACTCATTCTTTCCACTATGCTATAGCATTATTTTATTCTTTTTCAAGCTTCATATAAAGGAAAAAGACAAAAAAACTGATATATTCCAAAAAGAGTGTGAACAGGACATTATTTCCATATTTGATGGCAGCTAGAGTGAGTTGTGTCTCCCATGAACAAAGCACTCAAAAGTGAGTCTTGTCCTCCATTGGGATGGGCTTTAGTTTAACTTAGGAGAGTCTTAAACTTGTTATTGAGTCACTATTCCTCTGATTGGTTACCTCTACCAAGCATATGGAGATTTTTCTTATGCCTCCTGCATGACAAACTCATACAAAGTTATCATATGCTGCCATGTAGTCAAAATTGAGTTGTGCTTGTGTTGAAGGGAAGTAAACCTAAGTTGGTCTCTCTGCGGTGTCCCTTGACCTATTTTTCTAGTTTTCCATCCCTAGTTTTCAACGTCATGTTCATTACAACATTAGATATATTAGGCCTTTGCTTGTGCCGGTTTGAGAATGTCTCCATTGACTTATTACTAGCGGATCTTGCTCTTATCGACTATGACAAATTTCTCTAAGGGAAGATCTAGAGTCATACCCTAGCCCTATTTTCATTATTTGTAGGTTACCTTGTGCTCACCATCGATCACTATCATGGGTCATTGATTGAGTTCTTTCCCTTGTGTTTGACATCAACTTTCATTATCACACATTGGGATTCATGCAATGCCTTGGTTTCCATTTGATCCTATTGGTGGATTCCTTGCCTATATGTCAGCTTTCATTATTGGTTAGTTTAGAGGGTTTCTATCATGTGCTAGTCACATCTTGTGTACGCTGGAAACGTGCCTTAATTAGGTTACTACATGTTTTTTCATCTAATTCCTTACACATTATTGTCCTACTAGTTACACTCGTGCTAGATTGATTGAGGATGCCTTAATGCCTTCCTTCTACTGGATCATTTCCCATTGACTTCAACTCGTTGCTCCGGGAAAGAGATCTAGAGTCCATTTAGAAGTACGTTAGGGTTTGTAGTCACTAGTGGTAGATTCATTTGCTATCGATAGTGGGAAAACATCATTATCTCCTAATTAATAGATTCTTCCAAGTGTTCAAATACCTCTCACTTATTCGCACTTTTTAAATTGTATTAGATACCTTGACTCTCATCATCATTATTAGTGAGTAGCCTTGTGCTTGTTAATGGTATACATCAATGAATGGCCGTCGAAATATTTCTTACATGGTCAACTTCAGATAATTTATTCCCATTATGTAGAAATGTACGATGGCAGTCGGTGAAGACCTCGGGTTTGCATCAACATGTCTTGGTTCACTTGTCAATTTCTCTTGTTTCTGCTAGTTGACACCATCCACCTTATATATTCCAATTCATTACAATGATATCTTACATGTTGGCACCCGAGTTGCAGTGTAGTACCATTTATTCCATCATGTTCACTTGGTACTATTTGGATCAGTTTCTTGACTTCAGTGATCAGCTTAATACTTCAGTATCATTGACCAGCTCTTTATATGTGATATTCAGACATGTACTTTCTTGATTATGATCAAATGATCCATTATGTATTTCTATTTCCTTTATACTTGTATGCATATTGGATCCACTTTTGTACTTGACATGTAGACATGCACTATTTCTGAGCATGGGCATGCCTGCCTCAGATAAAATTTCCTTTCTGATCTCTTTCACTAGCTTGGCAGGCTGAATTTTGGTGAACTCCTCCTTGGTCTCAGCGTGATTTCTTTTATACACTTCATACATTTCAGCCATCATGTACCCCTTATAACCTCATATATTAGAGGAAATATGTTATAGCACCATTTACCACTCTTGGTAGATCTGATGCTCTGATTATGGCCTAGGGAAACCCTTCCTTCCAGACCCAAGACCCTAGTGTGTTCTCACCTGCAGCACTTTGTGAATGACTAACAAGTTTTTCTACCCCTCGACTTGCCTTAAGATGCACCTACTAATGAAATGTATGTTTTCAATTTTTATAATTTTTAAATGTTTTTGAGCTTTTGGAATATGTAATTTTTTTGGTTTTTTTGTGGATACATAGTCACTTATATTTAAATGGCTTGATAAGTATATGTGGGACCAGCATAACTCCCACATTATTCACCCTTACATTGTGTTACAACACAAACTAGGCCTCAAGCATCTAATGAAGAAGATGGCATAAATCACAATGAGTCGGGAAAGTTCACGTACAACATGGAGGGATTAACACTAGGGACATAGTCTTTATTAATTAATTAAATACCCCTAAACCTATAAAGCCACACTATTAGGGTTCACTCAACTCACTTCGAATGCCTCCTTCAACATACAATATGGGTCATGTTATGCTACTGCTAGCATGTTGAGGATTAACTTCTTAGTGTGTTGTTCTTTGATGAGAATTATTAGCTTATGTAGTGGCTTGCAAGCTTGGGAATTAGAAGCCTGATTTTGACTAATGTACCCAAATTTATGATGTAAAAAAACTATGTTTGGATCTATTGTATATATATTATGGTTACAATCATGCTAACTTATACATGTTTTCTTATGATGTTTTCATTTATTATTTTGATGATCATATTTTATAGATAGTTTACAATATTAATCAGAGATTTGTCAATCCAAGACATAACTAATTATTGAGTTAGCCAATGTGTTATAATATCTATTAATATTTGTTACATAACAATTTGTCACCATCCCTGCTACCCCTCTCCCGCATCTTGGAGGACTCATTCCAGGACCTATGAGAAGTGACATGGCCTACAAACACTTGCATTACATTCCTCTGAACATGAGCTTTACTTGCCCTAAAGACATCTCCTACTGAAAAACCATAAAAATAGCCCTTTTTCCATTGGCTTGGTTCCATAGTGCAGCCCTCACACCAATGGGGGAAATCCTCCAAAGAGGGTGCGCCAGTTGGCGCTCTGTCATAGAGTCACACCCGCGCCAACCATAATCAGAGGTGTTTTTTAACAAACAAATGGTGGAAGTTTCGTCCTAACAAATTCCTGGACTAAATCTATCTTGAGTTGGGTGGTTTGGCTATAGATTTCCATAGAGAGGAAGTGGTTTGCCACCTCTCATGGAAGCTTCGTTGATGATATGGCCAATCCCATGATTATTGTGGATGATCCCAACTCCCCTTCCTCCATCTATAAAAGCTTGTCCATTTTCCTTGGCAAGCTACTTCCAGAGTCCCAGAGCTCCAGAGATTCAGAATTGTCTAGTTTCCAAGAGCTTCATGCTGCAAGAGCCTTCTTCATTCCCATAAGGCGAAATCCAAGTAGGGATATTCTTGTCCAATAACCAAAGAGAGAGAGGCTTGTTCCTATTCCCAACAAGCTTTACAAGACATGTGCTGCTGACTACCCAGCCAAAGGAGAATCTAGCGTTAGAACTTTGGTTGTATTCTTCTTTGATTATTATAAATAAATGACTATTGGTTATGGTTGCACTCTTATTGTTATTTGTGATGATGATGAGTTATATCCTTTCTGACTGATATATAGTTGCATATGCTGGATTTTATGTTTTTGTTTGTTCGTTTCTTGTATGTGCAGGTGTCCATTCATGGAGATCGTGGGGATCGTGATCCGCTGGAGCAAAGGAACGAGAGTGTCACCTCTTCTACAAGCACTAGTGTTGGAATCTAGGTAGGCCTTCATCACTGGTCTTTAATTTGCAATTAGGAACTTGCGCTATAGCGTTGTATGATTGTTGCTAGACCCGGTCTGGGCTAGTAGGGATCGCCTCTATCCGCAGAGGGGATTTACCTCCTCAACAATTTGGCGACTCCGCTGGGGAGCTTTGTCACACGGAATGAGTTATACTTGCGGACAAATCTAACCTTCCTAGGAGTCTAAGACTCTCTAATGACAAACAAACCAAACAAGAGCTATCCTTCTCTAGATACACATCATTCTACGAGAATTCAAATGTTTTCTATCTTACCTTAGGTCCCACGCTTGTTGTAGCAGTCCAGCCTTACTGATCCAGATGAGCTCCTCCTTCACTTTCAGACCTGCATACACTAACAAAGCAAACGATTACATAGCATTTGAATATTCATTATAAAACAAAGCATATCTATCATATTGACCAAGGAATACATGAAATAATTCATTAACAAATCATTGAGAAGAATGGACTTATTTGTATTAAATAATCAAAGGAACCATTACAACCTGAGCCTTGGTGTTGTGCAAGCTCCTCCCAGGGTCCAGCAAGTGATTTCCTCTACTTTGACAAGCTCACCCACTTCCACTATGGCAACAAGGAAGGATGGTGATCTCTCCTCACAAGTCAACAAATGGAAGTCTTAATTCCAGCAGCATTTACCCTATAGAATGTTCAGCTTTCAACCTCCCCTCCTTTGGCCCAATGCCTGTATTTATAGTATTCTAGAAGAGGTTATTCAGTTCCACCATCAATGGGATACTCCCTCTTTTGGATGGGGTAGCTCCTCTCTTGATGGGATAAGCTCCTCTATCATAGGGGTGCATGAACCATCTGGAGGCGCTCAATACACGTCAAGAACTCTTCTAGAAGGCTCTAGAAGTGACCACAAGTAACTTTTTAAAGATAAAACTTGCGCCTTTTGACCTTTACAGGGGTACGCACCCTAGCTTTAGTTTACAGAGCGTATTACTACGCAGGTCTAATGTATTTGGAGTGCGTACACGCAGGCAAGGTAGAGAGAACCTGCGTACCCAGAGATAAACATGTTTTCAAGTGACTTTCTCTCTCTTTGAAGTTTTGACATGAAGAGCAGAGGTATGGGGCTTGACAAAGAGGACAATGTGGCTATTGATGAGGCCACATAAACTGCAGATAGTCAAGGTGACAAAATTCAGTGTAAGAGATTGCCCCCTAAAGTACGAAGCCTGTAATAGATAAGGGTGTTAAGTCATATAAGAAGGGTGAAGTGCTTTATCATTTCGAGGATTATCTTGTGGATAGCCCGGTTGGAACCTGCAATTTTCAACACAAAATACATGTAAAATATCATATCATACTGAGGTAGGCATTCCCATACTCAGATCAAAACTTTAACTATTGGACTAACTATTCTGGTACAAGAATGATTTCATAATACATCATAATCATAGGCTCTTGTAGACACAGTATGAACGCAACCATCTGTTTATGATTGGTCTACAACATAATGAATACAAAACTCCTCGCAGCCTGGATGGTGGAAACTAGATCCAGGGTCTTTATTTCTGTTCCCGAATTGGTACGATTCTAGCCATGTGAATGAATGAGTCGATGTCGAACATGGTAGAAACCACTTGATTACCGGTCAATGATGTAAACCATTAACAAGTGTGG
>APFE030909194.1:237964-261003 GCA_000404065.3 Pinus taeda | reverse complement strand
AAATTGATGCTCTGCAGGTTAAAAAGAAGCAGGCAGAAGTAGAAGCGGCTCTGGCTATTTTCTGTTCCAAATGCAGAGGGAAGCATCCATTGAGGGAATGCCCATTGGATAGGTACCAATTTGTACCATTTGTGAAAAGGATCATGAGACTCAACAATGCCCTTCTTTGCCAGGAATAAAGGCAGCACTGCAATCAACTGAAGAAGAAGCTGAAGCAGTGTACCTGATGACACAAAGGAGACAATGGCAACCACAAAGACAAGGTATGAATTCTAACACATCATTTAGTTGTTGGAATAATCACTCTCCTTTTCAAACAAATTACCCACCCATGAATCAAATGCAATACCCACCCTTTAATCCAATGTAATTTCCAGCTATGCAGCAACCAAATCCTCCTTTTACCGACCCTACCATGTGAAATCCTTGGACTCTTCAGCAACCTTATTTCAATCAATGGAACCCAAACTGGACAGCCCAACAGATTCCATTCCTTAACACCAACAATCTCTTTCCTTACCATCTAACGCGCCGCCGAATAACCAGTCAATCAGACCCCAACTGCCTGTACAACCTAACCCCAACCCGAATAATAATAAAGCTCTGCAGGTAATTGATATTCAAAGTCAACCTGTTTCCCCTACGCGATGTAATGATATCCATTTACGTTCTGGGAGGATAGTTGAACCCATCATTTATGACATTACTGACTCTGAAAAAGAGGAAACTAGGAAAGAAAAGTCATCTAACAACAATGTTGAAACAGTTGAATCATCCTCTAACAAGACTGCTCAAACAGTAGAGCCACCCTTCCCTGAACGTCTGGCTCTTACCAAAACATTTGAGCCACCTGCTTTTAACCTTTTAGGAGAGCTGCAGAATTTATATGTCAAAATTCCGCTATTGTAAGCACTAAGAGATGTTCCTATTTATGCTAGAACTGTTAGGGATATCTGTATTAAAAAGTCTATAAGAAAAGCTAAGGAACCCCTCACAGTCCATGTGATGGGAGAACTGACTTCTTTGATGACAGAAAAAGACCCCCCTGTGAAATATGGTGACCCTGGTCACCCTACAGTGACAATTGAGGTTGGTAAAACATTTGTCTCTAAAGTTCTAGTAGATCTGGATGCTGCAATAAACATTATGACACTTGAAATAACACAATTACTACAGTTGAAACATTTAATTAGGGAAACCCCAACCATTCTAGAGCTGGCTGACCGCTCTACAATTAAACCCAAAGGAGTCATTGAAGACCTAGTAATTTCTGTAGAATCTTGGAATTACCCAGCCGACTTTGTTGTGTTACAAACTAAAACAAAGTTGGGGGGTCATCCACTGATTCTAGGAAGACCTTGGCTGGCTACAGTAGATGCTTTCATCAGCTGTAGATCTGGGTCAGTGAAAATATCTAATGGGCAGGAAACCAAACAACTGACTCTTTATCCTCATGCCACACCCATGATTAATAACGACAATTCAAAATCCAAAAAGAAATTAGACATACCTTCTACCATACCATTACCATGAAGCATTCGAAGGCACCTCTCTCCAATATTTCCAAGCCTTTAATTCCATAGCATGGTATTTTTTCTAGAGACCACTAGATTTCCTGTTCCACTTTCAGGAACCACAAAACTGTTGCACCCATCAATAATAGTACTACCGAGAAGCTTGTGTAAAGTTCCAATACGAACTCTCCAAATCAATACTAGTGCTCCCCGAACCATCTTGCAGGTGTTGGAAAATCAGAAAGGTAGTAAATATTTTATCGATCTTGATAATTACTTGTGATGTTTCTTATTATTACAATTCTTTATATATTCTTTATTTAGTACATCAAGAAATTACCAAAAGCAACAATACATAAAACAATGAAGACGAGATGTAGGAACATGCCAAGGCAAAACCCCCCTCGTGGGGAAAACCCAATCAAAGTAATTCTTCCATTCAATAGTATTATTTGGGACTCTTCACCCTAGACTTTGACTAGACCTTCCCTCCACACCAAGTCAGCCTCCAGAAGATTGACCTCTTCCCAGCAACTTTGACTATGCAACAACTTGCAGCAGTCAACAACTTACGACAGTAATCCAACTTGAAAGACTTCATTCTCCCAATCCAAAGCACAAAACAGAGTGAGATCACCACCAAAATTTCAATTTTCTCTTCTCCTTAGACTCCCTCAAACTCACATTCAATTCATCTTCCCAACAACAAAATTTCCCAGTTATCCACTTCGCACTTCTGCCCAACAACAAAATTTTTGCACTTCTTCCTAGTAGATAAGAAGATGAGAAATGATGCTCCAAATGAATTCGAAGTCCTTCCTTTAATGCTTCTTGTGGGGTCGAATGGGTCCTTAGACCAACTTTATCTTCTCTTAGGCCAACATGGTGTGCAAGTTTCCATAATTCATATTTGACTCAATACTAAACTGATTTACATGATTCAAAAGCCCAAGAAGGGTCTCTTTAAATGTATAATAATTTTATAGACTCAAGATAAATTCTAAAATTCCTCAGTGGAGACTTTGACCTAAAACATGGGGACCCAAGCATGAAACCCATTCTTTAATAAGTCACAACAGTAATAATAAAAATTATTTTCTTTATTCTTTTGACAAGTAAATTACATGATGACTCAAGTACATTATTGAAGACCGAACATAGTTACTTTTTCCAACACTCCCTTTTAACTAGGGAGGTATTCATAATGTACATATACAATGGAATATCTTAAACTATATGAACCATGGAGAACTTTAGGAACCACAATTCCATGGACTAGATTCCTGACCAAGGAAATCTATCTAACCAGTCAATCAATTTAGGCACTGTAATGCCATGGACTAGATTCCTCACCAAGACAACCTATCCAACCAGTGACTCAATAATTTCGACACCACAATGCCATGGAATAGATTCCTGACCAGGGAAATTTACCCAAGTGGGACTAAGGTCGACTCAAGATTTTAGCCCCTATAGGTACCATTAGGCTTACCTACTAACCACTAACCCAAAGATCCAAGTGTGTATCCAAAACAAAGCTCAATAATCTACACTGCCTTTCCAACTTCTAGATATCAACACAATGTGCCAACCAGATGTCCTCCGAGGCAATGCTTCACTGACAAAGCCTCAACACCTCTTGATCTAGAAGATCAAGAATAACGAATATGTCCTAATCAAACTGATTGGTAACCAACATGCTATCAAATCCTAAGAGAGATTCACCTCTACAAACACAACCCCAATCAATAACATACTTTCAAATGTACTTAATCAAATACAAACCTCCAAGGTCTTCCAAGCAACAAATGTTGCTTCTCAACTTTCCATAGTGGGACTATCAACTGAATCTTTGACAAAATATTTCTCAATCATATTTCCTACTTTACATGCAAAAACATATCCTCTGCAATTCATTCTTCAATTGATACCAAGCTATGCCCTCCATCTCAACCAGGAAGCACCTCTTTATCCAGACTCCCTCTTAATCTTAGGGATATCTCTTCTATTCATGCTTCCTCTAGGAGATCAAAATCTTCTTTTTTGACATCGGAGAATCTTTTGTGGCTTCCAACCATTTTATCAGAGTTATCATCATCCCCATCATGCTCATCACATCTACACCAAGTTGAAGATTGTGTACCTGCACAACTTAAATAACAAGTAAAACCAAATCTATAGAAGCATGATGTTAGCCATATCAAAATCATGGAAGCATTTCAACTTTATTCATATCAAATACACAAAATTTAAACAAGAGACATATACTCTTCAACATCTTCCTAGGGAATTTGTTATGCAACCTAGACTATTTCATAACAACATTCATTCCATCTAGGGTTTCAATATGTTTTCCAAAGGCATGACATACCTTACTACCACATATAGAAAACCCTAAAAGCTATTCACACAAATATGGATCTACAAATCATCTAACAACCTTACAAAATTCATGTGTTAGACTTCTCACTAGGGATTCATACAAATACTATATTTCATACAAAAGAATCAATCAAAGTCAATCACACCTTAACCTGATTAGCTTTCATTAAGGTTAGTTACAAACCACTATATTTTTCAATCAAACATCTATTAGTCACTATCATGACCAACTACCACTAGGGAAATTTGAAAACCCTAGATTTCTTAGCAATCATCAAACTTGACCAATAATTTCAACAATCTGTTAACAAATATCAAATTATCATATTCATCAGATATTTCTACTTCAACTAAGGGTTAACTCCAAAACAATAGATTTCACAAATTCACCAATATGTATACGAGACTCAAATCATCATATTCCAGAGATTTTACTTTGACTAAGGTTTAATTCCAAAACCTTAGAATTCCACTTTCATAGACTCAACAATAATTACATACATAAATCTCATATTGTTATATTTCTGATCTAGATTTAAACAGGAACTCAACAAATTATAGAGATAACCATAAATACAGAGATACAACAGAAATAATTCTTCATTTCATTAATGTAAAATACTGAAATATGCTTACAAACAAAAATGGAAATAAACTAGCCGAGGTTATGGTAGCTTATCTCTAAGGAGAGATGTGCAGTCACATGCCTCTGAACTATCTTATAATGAGCCTTAAAGGCCTATTTATTATTGAGAAAAAATGGAAAACCCTAAACATCAAAAACCCTAAACCTAGGAGATGAAGTGCCAAACTATGGGCCTCGTTTTGGGCAAATTGGTACATCAACTTCTCGTGGTCGTAAATTTGGCATATGATCTGTTTGACGTGCACAATACCTCGTTAGAAAGATCTATCCAAGGACTAAAACTTTGAGAAGAGAAACATTGATCCATGGACCCATGTTACTCCCATTTTTCCCAAAAAACATCGTTTAGGGCCTCAAAACTACTCCAGAAGTTTAGGACGCGAAAATCTGCCAAAAATAGTAAATTGTGCTACAAATAGGGAAACTGAAAAACTGAAAGAAACAATGGTGGGGGTCCAAGTGGAATTGGTGGGTGGCCATCAATATCCACTTGGATCATTCCTCCCCCCTTAGGAAGCAATGGTCCCCATTGTGGTTAATTCCTCCATGAGATGAGGAAACTTTTGTTGAACTTGGTCCCTGGTGAGCCACTTTCCCTGGTGAAGGAGTTGGCTCACTTTGACAACTCGATACAGTTGGATCTTCTACTAGAAAGTGTGCTTGATCTACATGTCCATGACTCGACTAGTAGCAGCTTGTTCCATGCAATCTTGATTTAACTCTATTGGTGTGAGCTGTTTTACAATGTCAGATGTGTCTAGTAATGGTGGAAAGTATGGCCGAAGGCAGTCCACATTGAACACTAGGTCCAAGCCAAGGAATTGGGGAATGCTGAGCTCAAATTCATTGTCTCCCATAGCCTTGGTAATCATGTAAGGACCATATCGGAGTGGTTTGAGTTTCCGATAGGCTTCGGTAAGGTGTTCCTTTTGCAAATGAAACCAGACTTTGTTTCCCACCTAAAAGTTGTGTGGTACCCGATGTTGATCATGTTGTTGCTTGTACTTAGCATTTGATTTCTCCAGAATGTTGTGGACCTATTGGATGATATGTTGGATGTGCTCAATGAAGCTATTTGCCTTACATGTTTTGGACTGGACATGAGCTGAATCTGCTTGAGTAGCTGCAAATGGAATGGCGACATCAATGGGACATAGCCGCTAGAATCCCAAGCCCACCTGAAAAGGTTTGTAGCTAGTCAAGCTATGGAGAGCCTGCTTATAACTATGTTGAACATAGGGGAGGCTCTCATCCCATGTGCGTGGATGCTTTGAGTTGTACATGCACAGAATGTGTAGGATCATCCTATTGACAACCTCTGTCTGGCCATCAGTGTGGGGATGAAAGGCTATGGACTTAGTGAGCTTGGTGTCCACCATCGACCAGAGACTGGACCAAAATGTACTAAGGAACCTACTATATTGATCTGAGATGCTAGATTGTGGGATCCCAAAGTGTACCCACACTCATTCAAAGAAGAGTTTAACAGTGGCTTCTGCTATGATATTCTTCTTACAGACTACCATAATGGCCATTTTTGAGAAACTGTCGACGACCACAAAAACACAGTCATTTCCATGCTTAGTAGAAGGAAGGCCTGACATGTAATCCATGCAGATGGATTCCCAAGGTCAACTAGGGGTAGGCAGCAGAGTATAGAGGCCTTGCTTCTTGATGGTCAGTTTGGCAATGGCACAGGCAGTGTAGGAGCTGATGTACTTTCCCACATCCTGTCGAAGATTCAGCCAATATAAATACTTCTGTAGTACTGCCACCATTTTCTCGACCCCAAAATTCACAACAACTCAACTATAGTGTTCTTCCCAAATCACCTTGGCACACTCGCTTGAAGGAACACAAAGGTGACCTAGGTGGCATAACAAGACATCTTGGAGGTGAAAATATTGAACATGTTGACCCTCCAAGAGGGTCTGGTATGCGTGGCCAAATTCTGGGCCGCTTTTGTAGAGAAGTGGCCAATCAGAATTCTTGTGCCCACAAGAGTTGAGCATTGTGGTTAACACCGTGATAGGTGGTCGACTAAGGAAATCTGCAACATTATTGGTGTTGCCCTTCTTATACTTGATATTCAAATGGAACTGTTGTAAGTATGTGGACCACTTTTGATGGCGATCATTCTACAACTTCCCTTGTGTTTGTATGAACTATAGGGGCTGGTAGTCTATGTGGATGATTATTTCCTTCCCCAAAATGTAATGCTTCCATTGTCGGTAGGCCTGAACAATGGAATACATCTCTTTTTCATAAATGAGATACTTCTAGAATGTGTCTGAAAGTGTCTCACTGTGATATGCCATTGGATGCCCGTGTTGAGTAGGGACTACCCCAATAGCATAGTCAGAAGCATATGTCTCAATCTCAAATGGTTGTTGCATGTTTGGTAATGCAAGCACTGGTGTCAAGCAAAGGTGATGTTTCAACTCCATGAATGCCTTCTGTTGAGATTTAGACCAAAATAATTTTTCTTTCACTCCTCCCTTGGTGACTTGACTCAAGGGCCAAGTGATATGAGAAAATCCCAACACGAACTTGTGGTAGAAGTTGGAAAGACCCAAAAAGCTGTAGAGCTCTGTCAGAGTGGTTGGAGATGGCCAATCTCGAATGACTTGGATCTTGGCTAGATCCACATGCACCCCCTGTTCATCAATAATGTATCCTAGATACTGAACTTGGGTCATGCTAAAAGTGCATTTCTCCAAATTGGCACATAACTTGTGTTGTCGCAGTGTTTGGAGAACCTGTTGGATGTGGTGGAGGTGCTCTTCCCAACTCTAGCTAAAGATCAGGATGTCATCCAAGTATACCACTAAAAATGAGTTAGTGAATGGCCACAAGATGTTATCCATTGGCCTCATGAAGTTTGCAGGAGCATTTATCAACCGAAAGGCATAACCAACCATTTGAAAAGGCCCTCCTTGGCTTTGAAGGTAGTCTTCCACACATCAGAGGGTTTGATACCTGGTGATATCCTAACTTCAAATCGATCTTGCTGAAATGTTTTTCCCCCTTCGGTTGGTCCAGAAGGTCATCAGTCCCTGGGATTGGGTACTTGTTCCAAATAGTGATCTTGTTCAGTGCCCGATAGTTAATACAGAGTCTCCAAGTCCCATCCTTCTTCTATAACAACACGATCGAGCTCCCAGAAGGTGATTAACTCAGTCAGGTGTGACCTTTCTAAAGCAACTCCTGAATCTACCTCTTGATTTCATTGCTCTCCATAATGGAGCACTGATATATTGGTCCATTGGGCAGTGGTGCACCTTGGGTCAGATCGATGGAGTGCTTGACCTAACAATGCAGAGGGACCCCTGCGGGGGAGGTGAAGATGTCCTCATACTCCTGCATGACCTTGTCTATCTGTATTTTTCATGTTGAGGGGCCCTTTCTGGAGGTCGTGGCCACCGTCTTCTTCTTTCCTTGAGGTAATATCATCATGAAAACAAATTTCCCAGTTTTGGAAATGAACTTAATGCATTTTTTTGCAGTAACCAAAGAGATGGTGGTAGGCGGTGCTACCTCTAATATCTTGTAAAACAACATGAATCCTTGACTCATATATAGCATGTCACTTCCACAAGTATGGTTGGCTTAATAATACATCACAAACATCAAGGGGAGCAACGTCACATAATACCTCATCCATGAAGGGCTTGATGTTGTATGGAAGGCAACACTATTGGCTTACGCAAAGATCCCATCCTTGGTGAAGCCACCCGATGGTGTATGGTTGTGAATGTGTTGTGGTTCATGATCTCTGCTGAAATGAAGCTCTTTTGGCTCCCGTTGTTGACAATGAACTGTAGCGGGGAGCCCTTTACCCACTTCTGGGAGTGGAACAGGCGCTCATCCTCCTTTGGATCTTCAGGTTCCTCCTTCTCGATCTTCGTGGTGGAAATGGTGGAATTGGGCTCTACATCGATAATCTGCTTCCCTTTGTCATTCTCCTTATCAGGTTCTGACTCAAAATCTGAACATGCATATGATTCTGAATACTTTAGCTTAGCCACCAGTGACTGCTTGGCTCGACACTCAATTGTGTTGTGAGTGGAGCTCTTATGGAACCCACACCACTTTCCCATGTCCTTCTTTGGCTTCACAGTGTTGTTCTTTTCTTGCGACTTTGGTGAGTTGTCTTGGGCCACCCCACCTTGGCTTTTTCCTTTGTTCAGCGGTTTGGGGGCACCTTTCACTTGCTTCAGATTTGCAGATCCAAAGTCTTGCTTCTTCTGTTTAAACTTCTGCTCGATCTTGACAGCTTATTGGTACACTGAGCTGAGCAAGGAGACGTCCAGGAAGCCCATCTCATCCTGGATGTACCTATGTAGGCAACCATGGTATTTGAATACCAAATGTAGCTCATAGTCCCTTATACCCAACTTTGTGTGAAGGGTATGAAAAATATTGGTAAACTTCGACATGTCTTGGTCCCTTCCCTGCCATAGTGCGGTCCACTTTATGTATTTATCCTCATAGCTTTTGATAGGGTAGTACTGCTCCTTGATGGCATTTCAGAATCAATTCCAAGTGGGTGCAGCTAAAAAAAGTGAGGTCGTACTTTCATCCTTCTGCTCGCAGTAGGTTTCCCACCAATCCTTGATGTGGGGGGCACTTTGAGAAGAGAGAAAGTAATATTTTCCCGACTGGAAAAATATGAATAGAAAAATACCCTTCTAACATATTTAACCATTTATCTACAACGTCTGCATGTATTTTACCCTCAAATATGGGAATGTCAAAGTTAACTTGTACCTTAAAGGTGTGGTGCTTCCAGAGTAGCTTCCAGAAGTAGATGTGTTGCCGCTGGGTAGCCGCTGAAGGATCTGGGAAAATTTGTCCATCATCACATTCCTTTATCACTCGAGGGCCTCTTCGAGCAAGATTTTGATAGGATTTCGTGTCCCCTCATCTTTATTTTCATCCGCCATGGGAGGCTGTCGGGATTTGCGAGGCTAGTCTTGCAAAGGTTCGACCAGTTCAAGCCCTAACTCCTTATATCTCAACCTTGTTGGGGACATGCAAAGAAAAACATAGAAAGAGAAGACCGCTCTGATACCACTGATATGGATTTAAACAAGAACGCAACAAATTATAGAGATAACCATAAATACATAGATACAACAGAAATAATACTTCATTTCATTAATGTAAAATACTAAAATATGCTTACAAACAAAAATGGAAATAAACTAGCTCGGTGGATGGTAGCTTATCTCTGAGGAGAGATGTGCGGCTACCTACCTCTGAACTATCTTACAATGAGGCTCAAAGGCTTATTTATTGTTGAGAAATAATGTAAAACCATAAACATCCAAAACCCTAACCCTAGGAGATGAAGCGCCAAACTATGGGCCCCGTTTTGGGTAAATTGGTACATCAACTTTCCGAGGTCGTAACTTTGGCATACGATCTCTGTTTGATGTGCACAATACCTTGTTATAAATATCTATCCAAGGAATACAAATTTGGGAAGAGAAACATTGGTCCATGGACCCATGCTACTCCCAGTTTTCCCAAAAGACATTGTTTATGGCCTCAAAACGGCTCCGAAGTTCAGAACCTGAAAAACTGCCAAAAATAGTAAATTGTGCTACAAATAAGGAAACTGAAAAATTGAAAGAAACAATGGTGGGGGTCCAAGTGGAATTGGTGGGTGGCCACCAATATCCACTTGGATCAATTTCACACAAAACAATGTCACTACTGGGATCTAAACCCTAGATTTTCAAATACCATCATCCTAGAAACTTAGACAAGGACTTTCATGAAATCTTAAAACTCATGACCATCAATGACTAGGTCAACACACATATCTAGGAATTAATAACCATACATAATCATATCATATGTTCATAAATGCATTTGATCTCGACCAACCTAGGACTTCAACCAAAAGGACAAATATATCATATCATGTGTTAGTAAAACCTAACTTTCACAACAATATCAAATTTAGACATACAATCAATTTGATTACACTAGGGTTTGATCAGAGAAACACATATATACCAATTAAATCAATTCTAATACAATGTAAGGGTCTTGCTCTCACATTACACCAAACCCTAATAAGCTAGGGTTCCAATGTAGAATACACATCAAACCTTACATTACCAAAAATTCAAAGGTTCGGGATTTTAGAACTCATCATTCAACCCTAACAAGTTAGGATTTCCAGATCACACCAAAATCCCAAACAAGACATCATCAATAAAACTTCAACTATCATTTCACAATATACCCAAGTGTAGAAAATTTGTTGGTAGGTTAACCCAATAATGCAATATAAATCAAAGCAGAGTACTATAACCTACTTATACTATAAATTTGTGGAAGCTTAAAGATCGAGCTAAACAATATAACTAGAAGAAGAAGAATCAATCACACAATACACATGAAAATAATTTTGGGGAAAGCCTCAGCTAGAAACCCCACACTATTGTATTATCACACAAGTTGGAAATACATAGGAATTATACAAAGCCTTAGCTCTCACAGCTAGCCAGCTCTCAGTACAATCCTCACAGATGCTCACAGGAAATATTGGCTTCTCTCTAGCCTTCCTCCTTGCCCTCCAAGCTCCTATTTCCTTGCATTGTTCATCGTGGATGATTCTCCTATAAGCAAGTGGAAAACCTTCTCTACCAAGTGGATGATTACCTTTCAAAACTGCGGAATCCTCAAGGATAAATCCTTAACTGCATGCATGAGTTTTCTCCATGAGAAAACGCACGCCATTGATAGTTTTTTGTCTTGGACATTAATCTCAACTAGGTCTTTCTTAGAATATACATGCATGAGTTTCTAACGAGGGAATCTTCAATTAACTGGAGTAGCACTAGTTGAGTGCATGCATGCATCAAGTGACTGTTAACTCACTATTCGTTCCTCAAATAGTTTGGAACTAATTTAACTAGACTAAACTCAGTAAATTGAGTTAGCTAATTACAACTCAAATATAACTCAATCTTATCTCCTTAATTTAAGGGATGACTCTTGCATGACTTGAAAAAGACTTCTAAGTTGAATTTCTCCAACTAATTAATTTAAAATTAATTAATTAATTATTTCCAAGTAGTTGTGAAGACTAAGTTTGATTTTAATTCACAATTTAATTCAAGGACAAATTAAATTGGAATATTCTTGTTGCAATATTTCAACACTCCCTCTCAACAATAAAGGGATTATCTGCCACCCTGATCCTGTCTCTATGGAACTCGAATTTACACTTTGACAATGCCTTTCTCAAAATGTCAGTGTTTCGCTCCTTTGTAGAAATATATACTGTAGCAACATGATCCTCCTCGACCTATGAAAATCCACGGAAACAAATCTTGCCTTATGCTTCTCCACACTACCATCAGCAGATTGATTTACCTTGTAAAGCCAACGTGAACACACAACTGACTTTTTTTCCAGTCTTGGAACCATGTACCAAACAGCGTTAAGAACTATGGAATCATACTCCACCATAGCATCAACCCAAATCGACTATTGCACTGCTTCCTCAAAGGAAGATGGCTTGGTCTCAACATATTCCCCAGCAAGGGCCATGTATCTAGTGTGCCTCTCAGGTGACCTCCTCTATTAGTGCTGAGAATATGGTGCTCCCACGTTTTCTCTCGCATCCTCCAACAATCTATCAGCTTCTTTTGTGTGCTTTCATCCATCTCTGGAAGACTCTACTTGAGTGGATGTCTCCACTCCTAGAACCTCTGCATGCAGCTACAGAGGCTCCTCCTCCTTAGGAACCAATAGTTCCTCCACAACCTATAATTGGAGCTCCCTCTCAAGGGAAACTTGCATGGCCTTCTGCTCATCAAACTTGAGATCTCTACGAACCATTGTCTTTCGATTGATATGCAGGTACACCCAATAGTTGTGAGGTGTATCAATGTACCCCACAAATATTCCCAACTCTGCTATCATCTCAAGCTTCTTCTGTGCATCCTTTGTCGCCAGGGTATTTTCCGATGAGCCAAAGATCCTGAAGTGACCCACATCTAGTCTCTTACCAGAGAAGGCTTCCTCTGGTGTCTTCATCCCAAGTATCCGATGCAGGCTTCTATTCTACAAATAGACCTCTATGTTGCATGCCTTAGCCCACAAGTGAAGTGGTAGGCCTTGGTCATGCAACATTTCCTGTGTTGCCCCTACAATAGTTTTTTCTTCCTCTCGGCCACCCCATTATGCTGTGGGTTATGAGGTGCCATCAAATCTCGTTTAATTCCTTCCACTGCACAAAAGTCCTAAAACTCTTGAGAGACATGTTCTCCATCATTGTGCCTTCTCAAGGCCTTGATCTTCTACCTTGACTCTTTCTCAACCAAAGCTTTGAACTCATAAAACTTTATGAAGGTTTGGTCCTTCTTCTACATCAAATAAATCTAGCATTTATGAGAATAATCATCAATGAAAATCACATAATACCTTTGCTTCACTGTGGATGTCGTCAAGAATGGTCCACACAAATCAGTATGAACTCACTCTAAGGTAACCTCTTCTCAATTGTCTCGATCATGAAAGGAAGACTTGGTGTACTTTCCCAAGGTACAACCTTTGCATGTGTCAACTTGCTCAAGTTTACCTTTGGGAATCCTTGTAGATATTTGCTACATTATCTTCAAAGCCCCATGATGCAAATGGCCCAACCACCTGTGCCACAAATCGCCAATGTCTTGGATTTGAACCAATTATGCTTTTGTACTCAATGCTGCACAATCATCTACCTCTAGTTTATAGATATTCTTCACCCGAATCCCTATCATCTTGGTCTGACCCATGTCAATGTGTCTAAGGAACACCTTTCCTTTACTGAAGACAACATCGTGGCCTTTGTCCTCCAACATTGCGACTGATACCAAGTTCTTCTTGAGTCCAGGCACATACATCAAATCTATCAAGGTGAGAGGAGCTCCATCCTCCCTCTTAAAAGAAATCGTGCCCAATCCTAAAACACTATACCTTCTGTCGTCACCCATCTTTATGCACATCTTGAGGTCTTTCTCCTCCAAGGCACTGAATAAATTTTTATCACCAGTCATGTAGAATGAGGCTCCACTGTCAAGATACCAGACACAACCCATCATCGATGACACCATGGATGCAATGAGGGTAAAGTCCATTTCGAACTTAGAGGCTAATGCCTTCCCCTTCTCTTTCCTTGCCTTACTTGCTAAGACTATATTTTCTTCATCATCATTCTTGGATGAAGATCCATCTCATGTGCTCCTCCTGATCTCCTCCTGCATAAGATCCGACCACAGTCGTTCCCAATCTGACAGTTTCTCCCTTCCATTCACAGAGTCTTGGTAGCTATTCCAACTCTTTGGAATGCCAAGGAGAGCGAGGCTCACCATATCATCATCGATAGTAGTTATTCCCACACTCCCAAGCTCATCTCTGTAGGTGGCGAGCTTGTTCAGATATGTGGAAATAATATTGCCCTTCTCCATCTTGATTCTTCGATTCTTATCCTTGAGCACCAATTTCCTCTGGTCGTTGTTGTTTTGGTAGGGTCCTTCAATGTCTTCCACATTGAAAATGGAGTATCCTTCCCATGGAGACTCGAGACAATATGGTCTTGAACTCCCTCAAGAATGATTCGTCTCGCCTTTGCCATACAGTTCTTCCACTTAGCCAACTCTTGTGCATTAGTTGAAACTAGCTTTTGAATTTCTTGATCAATGAATACCTTCAAGCCATTGTCTTCTAATACAACCTCCATTCTATATTTCCATGCTATGTAATTCGAGCTACCTTCCAAGGCATAATCGAGTCTCAAGCCATAGAATGCCATTGGACAACCTTGAAGTATGATATGGATTCGATTTGCACCTGCAACCCCGAACTTCAAACTTCAAATTCTCTTCTCAGTATATTTTTCACAACTCCGATACCATGTAGAAAATTTCTACAAATCTAGCTCTGATACCATGTAGAAAATTTGATGGTAGGTTAACCCGATAATGCAATATAATTCAAAGCAAAATACTATAACCTATTTCTACTATCAATTTGCAGAAGCTTAAAGATCGAGCTGAAAAATATAACTAGAAGAAGAAGAATCAATCACACAACACACATGAAAATACTTTTGGGGAAAGCCTCAACTAAAAACCCCACACTATTGTATTATCATACAAGTTGGAAATACATAGGAATTATACAAAGCCTTAGCTCTCACAGCTAGCCAACTCTCAGTACAATCCTCACAGATGCTCATAGGAAATATTGGCTTCTCTCTAGCCTTCTTTTCTACTCTCGAAGCTCCTATTTCCTTGTGTTATTCATTGTGGATGATTCTTCTATAACCAAGAGGAAAACATTCTCTACCAAGTGGATGATGACCTTTCAAAACTACGCAATCCTCAACAATAAATCCTTAACTGCATGCATGAGTTTTCTCCATGAGAAAACACATGCAATTGATAGTACATAGTCCTTGACATTAATCTCAACTGGGTCTTTCTCAGAATAGACATGCATGAGTTTCTGATGAAGGAATCTTCAGTTAACTGGAGTAGCACTAGTTGAGTGCATGCATGCATCAACTGACTGTTAACTCACTATTAGTTTCTCAAATAGTTTGGAACTAATTTAACTGGAATTAACTCAGTAAACTGAGTTAAATAATTGCAACTCAAATATAACTCAATATTATCTCCTTAATTTAAGGGATAACTCTTGCATGACTTCAAAAAGACTTCTAACTTGAATTTCTCCAACTAATTAATTTAAAATAGACTAATTAATTATTTCCAAGTAGCTGTTAAGATTAAATTCGATTTTAATTCACAATTTAATTCAAGGACAAATTAAATTGGAATATTCTTGTTGCCATATTTCAACACTAAGCAACTTAGGATTTCAGACATTCACATTATCATACCCTTCGGTTATGGTTTTCTAGAACCTATCTAGGGTTCTACATAGTCAATCAGGAATATGAGTGGGGTGGATAGATTTATCAAGACATGAATCACCCAAACATGAATCAATAGGATTCAATATAGTTAGTCATGATAAAGTTAGTAATAGATCAACAAATAAATAATCTAATTAATGTATTCAAAACATACCTTTATTTCTTGACTAACCTTGTCTTGAGAGATCCTCCTTCTTGTAGATGTTTTTCCAAACCAAGACAACAAAGGGAGAAAGGTGATTAGTATTTAATATAATCAAAACTAAATGAGTACATGAACTCACAATTTAAAAGACATGAGATACTTATCTTTGAGAGTTGTTGGGAGCTCCCTCCAAAGCTTGAGCGAAACCTACAAACTTAAAGTAATAGAAAAATGTCTTTTTCAAAGATATGTTAAAAACCTATAAATTTTAAAACATATAAAAGAAGTTATGTAAATAAAATGAATTAATAGTGTAAGTCCCTAATGTCAAATTCTTCATGCTTGAATTTATTTGAGTCTGCTTCTTTAGAAAAGTTAGCTTGATCTCTTCCTCTCTTCTTATTCCTTGGATTCTCAGGGCAGTCACTCTAGTAGTGACCTTTCTTATGACATTGATAGCACTCTATCTGAGACATGTCAACATTCTCCCTTCATCCCTTTGATCTTTTTCCTTTATGATGAGAAACATAATAATTTGATACTTCTTTAGGATTTGCAACCATTGAGATGCTTAATTCTTCTTGACTACACGTGGTCCATAATTCTTCAAAGGTGGGAGCTTCTTTCCAACTATTGAGACCTAAAGAAAAATCACTCCAAGAGGGTGGAAAACCTAATATAGCAGTGATCACTAATTATTTTTCTGAAATAATCTCCTTGATGGCTAGAATATCATCCCTAAGTCTAGCTTCCTTTAAAAAGAAGGTTGCAACAATATCTTCTTTAGTCATCTTTGTATTCCTCAGCTCATTCTTCAAACTTGGTACTTGACCTTTGTTCTTAATAGTGAACATCTTCGACAAGGTTTCATATATCTCTTGAGCATGATCGATGTTAGCTATGAATGGAAGATTGTCTTTCATCCCTTCTACCATTAGAGTCATAGCCACTAATTATAGATCCTTGAATATCGCTTTGTCGACATCATTGGCTTCTTCTGTAGGTTTCTTTACGTTTCCTTTAATCAAGCCTATCACCTTAATCTTATTGAGGATTAGGTCAATCCTCTTCTTCCAGGAACTAAAGTTAGATGCTCCTTCAAGCTTGTTCTCACCCTTTATAGAGTTAGAAATATTCCATGAATATCATAGACTTCTTCCCTGAGACAGTACCTATGAATAGATCTGCCTTTTTCTTTTTCCTTCACCAAAACTCTCATACCATGTTGGAAAATCATAAAGGAAATAAATATTTTCTCAATATTGATAATTACTTGTGATGTTTCTTATTATTAAAATTATTTATATCTTCTTTCTTTAGTTCATCAAGAAATTACCAAAAGAAGAAACACATAAAACAATGAACACAAGATGTAGGCACATGCTAGGGAAAAACCCCCTTCGAGGGGAAAACCTAGTCAAAGTAATTATTCCTTTCAATAGAATTATTTGAGACTCTTCACCATGTTATCACCTAAATCCGCCTTAGGCTGAAAGAAGGCAAAATTCAGGGTAACCAAAAACCACGCTCAGTCTGGTAGCTAGCCCTACCCGAACAGAAGAGGGCTCTCTCCGAGTCACACTCAGTGAATAGATAAACGAAAAGGCTTGAGATGACTTACAGTGAACTATTTATCTTAGGCTAGTAAGTGAATATAGAATACAAGAAATGATTTTTATGAATGACTGTGTTTCTGGGATGGTATGGGACCAATGGACCTCAATGAACAGAGAACTTAATACAAAGGCACGTATTACTTCGTGAGGCAAGATAGGCAGGAAAGCCTAGCAATTTAGTTTAAGATAGTGTGGAATGGAGAGATTGATAAAGAGGGTGAAAAGGGCATGGACAACATGAATCCTTTTCAACAGAAGAATGAACACTGAACATGAAATTTTCCCACAGGCAGAGCAATAAAATTGAATTCTACCTTAGCTAACTTAGAAAATTTCACTGGAAATGAATATGAAATGAACTATGAAACATAAAAATATACATAGGAAACATAAGAAACATATTTGCTACACTCACAACCACATGAATCTCATGAAACAGAGCCACTGCCTTCATTAATCCTCTTAAAAAATATACAATGCAGAAATAGAGTTTATTTCCCATAGTCTCCCAGAAGTTACAAGCCAACCAACCCTTTGCAAATGGTTTGCATACAATATATAGAATGTGCCATGAAGAGATAGAATGCCCAAGGGTTGGGGAGTTACTTGAATCATTACAAAATGAAGGTGGAGAGCCAAACATCAGCTACAGGTGCAGCGCCACAAACATGACAAATGGCTTGGGTGACACTTTGCCTTCCTTTGCCACTTGGATAAATGCCCATCTGGAGTGAAAATTCTTTAAAAGACACCTTAGGTTCTGAAAAAATGAAGTGTAGATGAGGGGGCCCACTTATGAAAAGTTGGGGAGCCAAATTTCGCGAAACAGAGGCATTTTGGGCCTTTTTTCCTATATGCGCCGCGCCCTTTTCTGTATGCGTCGTGCCACTTTGAGGCCATTTTTGAGGCACTTGCAGGAGTCCAAAATGTACCCAAGTGTGCTCGTTGGAAATCCTGTCCTGTCTACTTTCCAACCCAAGTGGAATTGTTGAATTTGGAGCTCATTTGCCCCTCCAAATATTCATTCTCCCAAGAGTGCTTCCTATGTGTCAAAATAGGGGCAGTGAGGCCATTTTTTGGGTGTTTTTGACCTCCTGGAGACTCAAATCATGCCCAAGTTTCTTGCCCGAGTGCCAGTAGTCGTGATTTTTCCTACTAAATCCAAAAATACAAACCATTTCTCGTTTGGAGCACCCAATCCTATGCGTCGCGCTGGTGGCACGGCGGGTATAGAGAAAAAACCTGTTTGTGCCAAAAAATTCCCATGTGACCAAAATTGTCCCAAATTTCTTGAAATTTGGGCTAGAGGTTCTCTAAGAGGCACTATGTTGGGCCACAGAATCTTCCACCAAGATTCGAAGCTGATCTTTCTCTTTTTCCTCTTTTGTTGCTCTACTCAGTTTGGCCTTCAAGCTCCTTATCCGAGCCTTTGCGCTCATGTTCCGTGCCCGTGCCCTGTAATGACAAGTCATCCTCCTCAATATAGTTTTGTCCCTGTTGGCCTTCTCCAGTAGTCTCTCCAAGTGTAGATTGACCCGCTCTAACCAAGACTCACGATCGTTGTTGATCTCTTGCTCCAAGGTAGTGAGCTCGATACTCCTCTGCTGGGGAGCTTGTCGGTTTTCACGGATGCTTTGCAGCTCCATGATTACCTGCTAGTCCTCAAGCTACTTGTTCCTCTACTCCAGATACTTGATGATCCATCTGGCCCTCTCCATATTGAGTATCAAGTCTTGGATCTCCGAGTCCTGCTCCTGAATGGTCATCCTAAGTTTGGCATTTTCTGCCTCTGCCTCATCATCCTGAATCAGGATGACATCGATCTCCTGCTCACCTGATGGTCCCTCATCATGCACGGGCTTCTTTCCCTTGTCCAGTGCCTATGTCGCTGATGCCGGAAGTGAGGCCCCTTCCACCTTGGGTGGAGATAACACTCGCTTTGTTGCTGCAAACAAGTGCCTACTGCCTATCTGATTTATAACGAAAGCTGGCATGGTAGTGGTCTCATGGTGCTCATGCTGATGAGAAGGATCACCAAACTCCTGCTCTAGCTCTGATAGTACCTGTGATGTGCTGAAGAAGTCACGGGAGTTGAAGTCCTCCCAAGCAATGCCCTGCAATCCCAACTGATGATCTACCAAAATCGGGATAAGAGCAAAGTGAAACACACTATTAAGTTGCTACTGGGGGGTCTTATGCAGCATGAAGGTGTTCATCCTCTCTATGTTCCTGCATATGAAAAATGGGAGGTTCATCATCCTCACCCTGGTGAAGTGCATGAGCAACCGGATGTGATAGACATACATTCGAGAGAACCTCCCCTCACAGCTGAAGTATTTCATGATCAATCTCATGAGTGGAGCATACTCATCTTTCAAGTATCTGAAGGGAAAGACTCTTATGAGCTCACTCAAGAATCTGGCCTTGATGTAAGGCTCATAGTGTTCCCTATCCACCTTCTTCTTCTTATGCCACTGTTCTCCAACATTTGGTATACCTGTTGCCACTAATATAGCTTCGGGTATCAATGTGAAAGAGACCCCGGCCAAGATAGACTGACCTCCATGTAGATGAAGCACAAATAAATGGGCCAACTCATGATGAACTCTAACATTTGCCACCCTTTGACAAAATTCAAAACATGATAGGTGCTGGAAGCATGACATGGCAAGAGGACATGCTTGTAACTCGGTGAGGGTAGTGGGTTCATCCCTGACATGTTTGCCACTCTTGTGGTGTCTCCTGGGAGCCTGCTCTTCTGAGGATGAGTCACTCTGTGTCTCCATCTCATACTCAAACGAATGATGTGATGTCATGACTGCAATGTGGACTGTGATTAGGCTACCCTTTGATGATGGTGTGAGGCTGGGTGCCTTTTGTGATATCTGTCACCAAGGGGAACAATGAAACAGGGAGTATTAGGAAGGGAGTGATGTAATGGGAATAGGAGTTATAGGGAAAAATTTGTTTAGGGATATGGGAGGAGTTTGGGTATTTTTATAGGGTAGGGTTTGGGGTTTTAACAAGGTAGGGTTTGGGGTTTTGTGTTGACCAAATAGTGAAGGGATAGGGGAGAAGGTTTGATAGTAATTTAGGGCAGGGACTTTAGGAAAAATGATAGAGGGAGGATGGGAAAAATGATAGTTGAGGGGAAAAAGGTGAGTGGAGTGAAACCTTGGCACTAACAACACATTTGAACAACCCTAGCCATCATGTTTCTTGGTGATTTATTATGGTTGATTTTATACCTTTTGTTGGCATTGAAACATCTCTATAAACACCACATCATTGACAAAATTTGATGAGTAAGGGATGTCATAAGGCCTACCTCTCGACTTGGTGTGCTAAACCAAAATTTGGAAGTGATTGGCACTTGTTTGAGCCCTTGTCTGTGTGCACCACGCACAAAGCCCAGTGCGCCGGGCCCTGGGTATGCATCGCGCCCTTAGAAAAATTGAACTGTGGGCAGGCTGTGTATGCGCCGCACCCTCTGTGTGCGCCGCGCTCCTGGGTATATGCGTCGCGCCCTCTAAAACCGCCTCCAACTCACTCAAACGCTCACCAATGCACACTCACACCTTTACAACGCTTCTCCCAGGCTTGTAATAGCACAATGCCTTTGGTTTTGATAAAAATTTGTATATATAGCCTTGGAAGAGATGGGTTTATTTTTTGCCTCTTCAAAAACCCATTTTTCTAATGTTATGTTTTGGCATGTTTTCACTGACTTTAAAACACACTGATTTTCACTTTCCCTTTGAAATTTTAGCTCAAATGATGAAATTTTCGGCACTCTTTGCAGGGATTGCACAACAGGACATTTGGCCATGGAAACCATGACTGCATATGAAAAAATCAACTAGCGACTTTTTTGAAAATTTTGTCATAAATGACATTGTTTGACTCTTCTTCAAAACAGAGTTTTGAAGAAGATTCGAAGTCTATCCGCATGATGATGAAGCTCTCTGAACCATAACTGTGTAAGGGCCTCACTCTAGCCCGCATGGCTTTACTGGACATGTTCAAAGACCAAATTGATGAATTCCTAGACCTAGACCTTGAAATGACCTTTGTCTTTTAAAGGATGAGACCATGACTGTCATGGACTTTGATGATTATTGACAAAAGACCTGAGCCAAGAAGAACCAGACATGAGGGGGAACGACTATCATGACCTCCTCCATTAGATTATGGCATGCCCCTAGCGGAATACAGCTGGGAGAATGGTGTGGGACACCTAAACATGAAATGCATAAAGAGTTTTGATCTCTGATGGAGGACTGACCAGCATTGGCTCCAATGGGGGATGGTAGCTCCTTGGAGGTGCCAAGAACAGCAGATCTCTAGAAGAGCTAGACAGTGCCTTCGTTCATTGGGCTATGGAGTCATCATTTTGATAAATAATACAGGACTCTGACTCATTTATGAAATTGAAATGACCAAAAAAACTGACTCAAACTTGACATTGAAATGACTTAAAGGCTAGCTTGAATAACTCTAACGAAACTGAAATAAAATGGCATTTATAGTGATAGTGGAAGCAGCGTTAATAACTTAGAAATGGTACCGCTTGAGCAGCCGACCATTGATCGGCCCTCCTGGATAATCTTCTCCATTTATTTCCTTCAGAAGAAAGGCATTCTGCCCCTGATATGCTGCAATTTTGAAAGGACCTTTCCAAAGGTTCTCGAACTTACCATGCTTGCCTTTCTCCTCATAAATTTTCTTGATTTTCTCCTGCAATTTGGATGTGTTCTTGAAAACTTCTTCTCTGGTCTGCTGCAAGTGGACCATTTGATTCAGCCTTCTCTACATGGGATCTTCTTCAGTGCTAGCCTTCTGAAGAAGTTTGACAATCGGGGTAGTGAGAGAGGAAGTAAATACTGTATCAACTCCATAAACAAGCTCAAATGGTGACGTACCTATGGATTTCTTCTGACTGACCCGATCAACCCAAAGCGCATTTACAACCTCTTATGCCAGCTCTTCTTGTTTATTTCCAGCAGCTTCTTGATTATGTTGACCAATTATTTGTTTGAAGATTCCACCAATCCATTGCCTTAAGGATGATAGGTAGTTGAATTACCCAAAATGATGTGATATTTATGACAAAACTCTATCATCCTTTTTGATTTGAAAGCTATTGCGTTATCAGTGATTAGATTATTCGGACAACCAAAGCGAGACAAGACGTTATTTTCGAGGAATGAAATGATTACCACATCTGTAACTTATCTGGTGGGAATCACCTGAATCCATTTTGTGAAGTAATCTGTGGCTGTGAGGATCCATCTATGCTGTCCGGAAGAAGCGGGATGAATTTCGCCAATGAAATCCAACCCCCATTGCTGAAAAGGGGCACTCACCTCTATGGGCTTGAATGGTAGAGGTTGTAACTTCCGCTTCCCTTCAAAAATCTAACACTTATGACAGTGCTTGACCATCTTATATACATCAACAAACAATGTCGGCCAATAGTACCCTGATCTCAAAATTTTGTTTGTTGTTGACTTCCAAAAAAGGTGACCACCACAGTCTCCTTGGTGGCAGTCCTCCATGACTTGCTTTGCTTCCTGTTAGCGCTTGAAATTTCACCTCAGGCTGAGAAAGGCAAACCTCAAGACAACATCAAACCATTTAGCCTCGTAGCTAGCCCTACGGGGCAGGAGAAGGCTCTCTCTGGTCTCTCTTGGAAAATTTTCAATTAGGGAGATGACCAACAAAGTAACACTGATATTAGGCTAGTAAACTGATAAAAGAATTTGATTTTGGGATTTTTGGGTTTTTGGTG
>APFE030909194.1:203192-230101 GCA_000404065.3 Pinus taeda | reverse complement strand
AAAACACAGGCCCAACCTAGAAAATTGCCAGGTTGTAGCTAGAAACTAGGGTTTGTGCGAAAATGAGGAATTTGGCGGATCTAAGGGATGGGAAGCATTTGGTGAAGTACTTTAAGGATAGGGGAAGGTGTATGAACATCTGGATACAAGTTTTGCTGATAATTTGACCGTCCAAGAGAAATTGGCTTCAAAACCCTAGGAGAGGGAAATGAACTTGCCAAGGCACAACTGAAGCATGAACAAGATGTAAAATGACTCATTAGACACTGACATGATAATGACAACCCTATGAATGATGATAGACTCAGCTGAATAGTGACATAGACCGACATTTGGGCAACTTTGAAAAGAGTGAGAGTAAACCCTAGACCTAATGCCTAGTGACCAAATTTTGCTTGAAGACTCATTGAAATGACAAAATTTGACCTTGACACTTCAAAATAACTTTGTAAGAGCATATTTGATCACTGGAGGAAGGTTGGAAAGGCTGACACTAACACTTCCTTTTCCACCAAACAATTTAACAAAACGCCACCGGCATCTTTCCAATACAGTGCTGAATTAAGAATGAAAAACTTGGCAGCCTTCAACTTGAGTGTTCTCACTTTGTTTCTAGTCATGCCGGGTGGTGGTGACAAATTTTTAAGCACATTTATGATATTTGAATACCATGGAGAAAGAGTAAACATTTCCAATACCTGAATTGACGATTCTTCCTCATTCTCATCGGACATAGCAGCGATCAGATTTATGTCCAAGGAATGCAAGTTTGATTCAGCCATTAGCTTCGCCAATCCCTGTCCTTTAACCAGCTTTGTGGGCTTTATTTCCACATCATATTTCAGCAAGGATGCAATCCACTTGCCTCTTCTTCCTTCCGGATCGGTCTGCACTAAAACATCTTTTACAGCAGCGTTAGGAACATAGGCTAGAATGTGAGAATGTACAATATATACCCATAAATCTTTCAATGCCTTCACAAGTGCAAGGGCTTGCTTCTCAATGATGTTGTACTTTAAAGCTGCATCTCTCATAGCTCTGCTGAAAAATGCAATGGGTCTTTCATGATCATCTCTCTTTTGCAATAATACCGCTGCCATAGTATGCTCCGAAGCAAATGAAAACAATATGAAATTCTGATTGTAGTCCGGGTTGACTAGAACTGGTGTTGAGGAAAGAGCCAATTTGACCAAATTGAAAGATTTTACAGCCTCTTCCGTCCATTTCACTTGGCCGTCCTTCTTAAGCATGTTTGTCATCTCTCTTAGATGCTCAACAAGATTGGGTACAAAGCGGTGTAGGAAGTTCATCTTACCATTGAATGATTGTATCTCCTTTTTATTCCAGGGCAGATTGATTTGCTGAATTTCTTGCACGCATGCCGGGTCAATACGGATGCCATCCTTTGAGATAATGTGCCCGAGTAGTTTTCCTCTTCCATGGCAAACAAACTCTTCTTTGGATTCAGCGACAAGCCATATTTTCTGCACTTTAGGAAGATGGTTTTAATATGGTACATGTGCTCTTCATCAGATTTAGAAAACACCGTCAAATCATCCAAATATACCACCAAAAAGACATCCTTCTCATTTGCAAAATCCAAGTCCATAGCACGCTGAAATGTGGCACCCGCATTCTTTAAACCGAAAGGCATTTTCGCGTAATGAAAGGTTGCCCATGGAGTGGTGAACGTTGTCTTGTCTTGGTCATCCTCATGAATAGAAACTTGGTTATATCCAGAATAACCATCAAGCAGTGACATACGAGATGCTCCCACTACTCGCTGAAGTATATGGTCCATTTTTGGCAGTGGATAGTTGTCCTTCAATGAAACTTTGTTGAGATTTCTGAAATCAATGCATAAGTGAATCTCACCTGTCTTCTTCCTTATGGGCACCAAGTTAGAGATCCAATCTGAAAATATGATTGGCACAATGATCCCTGATTTGCACATCCTGTTGATCTTTTTTTCAATAGATGGTAGCAACTATGGATTTAGCCTTCTCAACTTCTGTCTGAATGGTTTTTGATTGGGCTTGATGGGTATAGTGTGCTGAATTATATTGGTGTCATATGTCTTTAAGTCGGAATAGTCCCAAGCAAACACATTTGCAAATGAAGACATCAAACTGATATATTTGTCCTTGATCTTTGGCGGCAATGCTTTGGACAATTTTAGCAATTTAGGATTTGCAGCTGTCCCAATATTGACCTCTTCCACACCCTTCTCTGTTGGCTGCAATGTTGGCTTGCGGGTTACATCATCTTGATCAAAGAGTTCTTATAGAGGTATCATGCCTTTGGGAATAATGTTATTCTTCAGCTGCAACGCGTCCATTTCATTGATCTGCATTTCATCTGTACCATTACCTTTTCCATCGTCATTTTCTTCATCAATTGAGGTCTCTTTGAACTTGCCTTTGTTTTACAAAAAATCATCAATCTCCTCATCATCTTGGAACACTTGCCAATATCTCTGATTGTTTGGAATGGTTGGACGATGCCTGACATGAATTTTGAATTTGTTGCTATAGTTCATTGGGATCTTCAAACTACTCATTGCCTTAGCAAGAGCATCAGCAATACTATTTTGTATACGAGGCACACATGTCAAGGTGTATTCTGAAAATAATTTCAAAATGTCTAGGACTGCATTACGGTAGGCCTGCATCCTGGGATGCTTTGCTTGATATTTGCCTCTGACCTTCTTGATAACCAATTCGGAGTCACCATATACTGAAATCCTCTTGGCGTTTATCTTTCTTAGAATCTTTAGGCCAACAATCAGAGCTTCATACTCAGCTTCATTATTTGAAAACTCAAAAGCCAACTTGTAAGAGCATACCCGTACATTACTAGGGACTTTGTTTGGGGTGGAGAAAGGACTGCGTACCCAAATTCCAATTCCAGCGCCATCATTTCCACTGCTCCATCGAAATCCATGGTCCACAAACCTTCTTCCTCCTCTTGCAAGTGCTGGAAATCTGTTTGTTGTGCCTTGTCTGGTTGCTGTCCATTGCTTTCAGCTGATTGCCCAATGGTGTTCTGCTTTTCTTGTTCTTCTTTCTTCAAAACTTCTCTAAAATTCTCTGTTATTTCCAGAATATCATCTGCTTCTACCAACTGACTATCTATATCATTTAAACTATCTGAATACAACACAAAAGACTCTAAATATGTATGTACATAGCTAATAGGATGATTTATTGGTTTCTCCTTGCTTATGATCATGTACTTCATTTTTTGTTCCTGATACAATTTCCTCATTTGTCCAAATACTGGAATCGTTGTATAGGAGAAATCTAGTTGTAGTGTCCCTTTCAGTTTCGCTACCCAAGACCTGGAAAGAAGCATGCCAAACCTTAGAGGAATGTCTGCTACTACAATATCCATCAAAACATTCTTCATTGGGAGCTGATCCAAACTCACAACCAAGTCTTTGATGAGATCTATACATCTTACTCTGCTGGAATCAAATGAATAGAGATCAGATATTGCCTGGTGATGTCCAGACCAAGCTTATCCATGATTGCCTTGGGCATGAGATTGTGAGAAGCTCCGGAATCGAACATGGCGTTATGTAACACAAAATCATGCAACCTTAAACTGATGAAAAAAGGTGGCACATCACTATCAGGAGACTCACCATTTGATGTTGGCCCAAAAATCATTTCAGGTTGATCATCTTCGACATTCACCATGTCGGACATTGGGTCCAAATTCAACATTTTAGAATACTTGTCCTTTATAACTGTTGTTCTCAATATTTCAGTCAAGGGGATGGATATCTTTAATTTAGAAATCTCATTCTCTAAATTGAAAGTGGGAATATTTTCTACCTCTTTGACTGGGATTTCTTTCCTCTCCTTTTCTTTCTATGCAACTTGCTAATGTGATGGTTCCACTGATGTTGATTTGCTACTCTTCGGATCAACCGCCTCCTTTCCTTTCTTTTGTGTAACTGCTGAATTATTCTTTGACGCTTCAACATCCTTCTTTTTCTGAATGGGTTTGACCGAAACATCTCTGTTTCTAAGTGAATATCGTTGTTGTTGGGCGGACAAAGCATTCATGTATCCTCTTTGGTATTCATCTTATTCTTCCTCCAAGGCGGTGTCTCTTGCTAGAATGAAATCTATGTCTTTGTGTGCAGCTAAATTCTCTGCATACTCCTCTTCAGTGAGATAAGTAGGAAAATCATCGGGAGTAAAGAGGTGATTTTCTTCGCCTAATACATTCCAGTCCTCATCTAATTCTGGTCCATGCACAAAATTTTGCTGCAAAGGTGTCTGTACTGGTTGTTGTGCAATCAGCTCTTGAGCTCGCTGATCTCTCTGTCTTATTCTATACTGTGGTTGTTGCTGGCCACAGAAGTTAGGATTTCTAACTTGTGGCTCCGGTTTGTCAAGTTTCACTCTTTCAAGCATCTACTCTACCTTCCGAAGTAGCTGATCTACCGAGGAATATTCTTCCTTTGCAGTGACCTTCTTTTCTACTTTTTCTCTAGCTCTCTTGGTCAACAGATTTGCTTCAACACTGACCACTATCTTCTGCATGTCTTCCATTGTAGTCGGTTCTCTTTCTCTCAATTGATAAGCCATGTCAGCATCAAAGCCATCCGGGAACTTCAACATGTCTAGTCCCATAGGTGGCCTTAGATTATATGGAATTTCATTATAAATTGTATTGAATCTAGTGCAATAATCTTGGACCGACTCACCAGCGTTTCTTTTGATTTTCTCATATTCAGCCACAATTTGAAGAGGATTCTTTTTCACTTCCCAGCAGTTCAAAAATTGTCTTTGTAAGTCAGCCAAGGTAGCGATACGAGCAGCCGGCAAACCTCTGAACCATTTCGGCACTTCACCTGCAAATGTCTGTACAAAAAGTCTCATTACCACATTCTCTGCATCGATCTCATGCAGTTCATAGAAGTCTGCCATTATATCCACATGGTGTTGAGCAATAATGCTATTAGGAGTGCCATCAAAAAATGGGATTTTTCTTTGGTAATCAGCAGACATATCATCTAAAACTTGAGGCAAGACAAAAGGTGCAAAACGGGAAACCATCACTCTTGGTGGATTTGTCCTCAGAGGTGTTGGGGGAGTGTGCACAATTTTAAGGGGCTAGCAATTGGAGTTTGAAGCTAAGCTACTATGTAGTTATCAATAGAATGGTTAGCCCTTTCTGTCTCCAAGTCTACAAGAAATTGTGGATTGTGGACAGTAGATTCAACCGCTCTTTTGGACTTGGTTTCAAACAACGATAATTCAAACTGCTTATCAAACACTAGCTCTTCAATATACTCAAAAATGTCCGGGCATGAATGGGATTTGAGCACGGGCGATATAGAGCTTTCTTGACGATGAATTCTTGAAATCAAATTGGGATTTTCGTAGATGTGCGGAGGTTCGAGACCTGGATTAGCTCTGGTGTATCTTCTAGAAGCCAGCATGTTATTGAGAAAAATCAAAGGACACAACCAACTTTACTCAGCCTATCAAATCCTAAACTTATCATCCAGAAGCTTAGAATTATTAAGAAGTAAGGGGATTGATTTTGTTCCCCAGTATGGTCGCCACTATGTTATCACCTAAATCTGCCTTAGGCTGAAAGAAGGCAAAATTCAGGGTAACCACAAACCACGCTCAGTCTGGTAGCTAGCCCTACCAGAACAGGAGAGGGCTCTCTCCGAGTCACACTCAGTGAATAGATAAAATAAAAGGCCTGAGATGACTTACAGTGAACTATTTATCTTAGGCTAGTAATTGAATATGAAACAAGAAGTGATTTTTATGAATGACTGTGTTTCTGGGATGGTATGGGACCAATGGACCTCAATGAACAAAGAACTTAATACAAAGGCACAGATTACTTCATGAGGAAAGATAGGTGGAAAGCCTAGCAATTTAGTTTAAGATAGTGCGGAATGGAGAGATTGATAAAGAGGGTGAAAAGGGCATGGACAACATGAATCCTTTTCAACAGAAAAATGAACACTAAACATGAAATTTTCCCACAGGCGGAGCAATAAAATTGAATTCTACCTTAGCTAACTTAGAAAACTTCACTAGAAATAAATATGAAATGAACTATGAAACATAACAAGATACATATGAAACATAAGAGACACATTTGCTACACTCACAACCACATGAATCTCATGAAACAGAGCCACTTCCTTTCATTAATCCTCTGTAAAAAATATACAATGCAGAAATAAAGTTTCTTTCCCACAGTCTCCCAGAAGTTACATGCCAACAAACCCTTTGCAAATGGTTTGCTACAATATATAGAATGTGCCATGAAAAGATATAATGCCCAAGGGTTAGGGAGTTACTCGAATCATTACAAAATGACGGTGGAGAGCCAAACATCAGCTACAGGTGTAGTGCCACAAACATGACAAATGGCTTGGGTGACCCTTTGCCTTCCTTTTCCACTTGGATAAATGCCCATTGGAGTGAAAATTATTTAAAAGCTGCCTTAGGTGCTGAAAAAATGAAGTGTAGATGAGGGGGCCCGCTTATGAAAAGTCGTGGAGCGAAATTTCCCGAAACAGAGGCATTTTGGGCCTTTTTTCCTATATGCGCCGCACCCTTTTCTGTATGCATCACGCCACTTTGAGGCCATATTTGAGGCACTTGAAGGAGTCCAAAATTTTCCCAAGTGTGCTCGTTGGAAAACCTATCCTATCTAATTTCCAACCCAAGTGGAATTTTTGAATTTGGAGCTCATTTGCCCCTCCAAATCTTCATTCTCCCAAGACTTCTTCCTGTGTGTCAAAATAGGGGCAGTGAGGCTATTGTTTGGGTGTTTTTGACCTCCTGGAGACTCAAATCATGCCCACGTTTCTTGCCCAAGTGCTAGTAGTTGTGATTTTGCCTGTTGAATCCAAAAATTCAAACCATTTCTCATTTGGAGCACCCAATCCTACTAAAAAATTGTGTTTGTGCCAAAAAATTCCCATGTGACCAAAATTGTCCCAAATTTCTTGAAATTTGGGCTGGAGGTTCTCTAAGAGGCACTATGTTGGGCCACAGCAGCTTCTGCCAAGATTCGAAGCCGATCTTGCTCTTTTGCCTCTTTTGTTGCTCTGCTCAGTTTGGCCTTCAAGCTCCTTATTCGGGCCTTTGCGCTCATGTTCTGTGCCCTGTAATGACAAGCCATCCTCCTCAATATGGTTTTGTCCCTGTTGGCCTTTTCCAACAATCTCTCCAAGTGTAGATTGACCCGCTCTAACCAAGACTCACGACTGTTGTTGATCTCTTGCTCCAAGGTAGTGAGCTCGATCCTCCTCTGTTGGGCAGCTTGTTGATTTTCACAGATGCTTTGCAGCTCCATGATTGCCTACTGGTCCTCAAGTTGCTTATTCGTCTACTCCAGATACTTGATGATCCATCTGGCCCTCTCCATATTGAGTATCAAGTCTTGGATCTCCGAGTCCTGCTCCTGAATGGTCATCCTAAGTTTGGCATTTTCTGCCTCTGCCTCATCATCCTGAATCAGGATGACATCGGTCTCCTGCACACCTGATGGTCCCTCATCATGCACGGCCTTCTTGCCCTTATCTAGTACCTGAGTCGCTGATGCCGGAAGCGAGGCCCCTTCCACCCTGGGTGGAGATAACACTCACTTTGTTGCTGCAAACAAGTGCCTACTACCTCTCTGATATGTAACGAAAACTGACATGGTAGTGGTCTCATGGTGCTCATGTTGATGAGAAGGACCACCCAACTCCTACTCCAGCTCTGATAGTACCTGTGATGTGCTGAAGAAGTCACGGGAGATGAAGTCCTTCCAAGCAATGCCCTGCAATCCCAACTGATGATCTACCAAAATCAGGATAAGAGCAAAGTGAAACACACTGTTAAGCTGCTACTGGGGGGTCTTATGCAGCATGAAGGTGTTCATCCTCTCTATTTTCCTGCATATGAAAAATGGAAGGTTCATCATCCTCACCCTGGTGAAGTGCATGAGCAACCGGATGTGATAGGCATACAGTCGAGAGAACCTCCCCTCACAGCTGAAGTATTTCATGATCAATCTCATGAGTGGATCATACTCATCTTTCAAGTATCTGAAGGGAAAGACTCTTGTGAGCTCACTCAAGAATCTGCCCTTGATGTAAGGCTCATAGTGTTGCCTATCCACCTTCTTCTTCTTATGCCACTGTTCTCCAACATTTGGTATACCTGTTGCCACTGATATAGCTTCGGGTGTCAATGTGAAAGTGACCCCGACCAAGATAGACTGACCTCTATGTAGATGAAGCACAAATAAACGGGCCAACTCATGATGAACTCTAACATTTGCCACCCTTTGACAAAATTAAAAAAATGATAGGTGTTGGAAGCATGACATGGCAAGAGGACATGCTTGTAACTCGGTGAGGGTAGTGGGTTCATCCCTGACATGTTTGCCACTCTTGTGGTGTCTCCTGGGAGCCTGCTCTTCTGAGGATGAGTCACTCTGTATCTCCATCTCATACTCAGACGAATGCTGTGATGTCATGACTACAATGTGGACTGTGATTAGACTGCCCTTTGATGATGGTGTGAGGCTCGGTGCCTTTTGTGATATCTTTCACCAAGGGGAACAATGAAACAGGGAGTATTAGGAAGGGAGTGATGTAATAGGAATAGGGGTTATAGGGAGAAATTTGTTTAGGGACATGGGAGGAGTTTGGGTATTTTGATAGGGTAGGGTTTGTGGTTTTGTGTTGACCAAATAGTGGAGGGATAGGGGAGAGGGTTTGGTAGTAATTTAGGGCAGGGGTTTTAGGAAAAATGATAGAGGGAGGATGCGAAAAATGATAGTTGAGGGGAAAAAGGTGAGTGGAGTGAAACCTTGGCACTAACAACACATTTTAACAGCCCTAGCCATCATGTTTCTTGGTGATTTCTTATTGTTGATTTTATACATTTTGGTGGCATTGAAACATCTCTATAAACACCACATCATTGACAAACTTTGATGAGTAAGGGATGTCATAAGGCCTACCTCTCGATTTGGTGTGCTTCACCAAAATTTGGAAGTGATTGGCACTTGTTTGAGCCCTTGTCTATGTGTGTCGCGTGCAAAGCCCAGTGTACCATGCCCTGGGTATGCGTCGCGCCCTTAGGAAAATTGAACTGTGGGCAGGCTGCATGTGCATCGCGCCCTCTGTGTGCGCCACGCTCCTGGGTATATGCGCCACGCCCTCTAAAACCGCCTCCAACTCACTCAAACGCTCACCAATGCACACTCACACCTTTACAATGCTTCTCCAAGGCTTGTAATAGCACAATGCTTTTGGTTTTGATAAAAATTTGTATATATAGCCTTGGAAGAGATGGGTTTAATTTTTTCCTCTTCAAAAACCCATTTTTCTAATGTTATATTTTGGCACTTTTTCACTGACTTTAAAACACACTGATTTTCACTTTCCCTTTGAAATTTTAGCTCAAATGATGAAATTTTGGGCACTCTTTGCAGGGATTGCATGACAGGACGTTTGGCCACGGAAACCATGACTGTATCTGAAATAATCAACTGGCGACTTTTTTGAAAATTTTGTCATAAATGACACTGTTTGACTTTTCTTCAAAACAGAGTTTTGAAGAAGAGTCGAAGTCTATCTGCATGATGATGAAGCTTTCTGAATGGTAACTGTGTAAGGGCCTCACTCTGGCCTGCATGGCTTTACTGGACATGTTCAAAGACCAAATTGATGAATTCCTAGACCTAGACCTCGAAATGACCTTTGTCCTTTAAAGGACCAGACCTTGACTGTCATGGAATTTGATGATTACTGACAAAAGACCTGAGCCAGTAGGCACCAGACATGAGGGGGAATGACTATCATGACCTTCTCCGTCAGATTATGGCATGCCCCTAGTGGAATGCAGCTGGGAGAATGGAGCAGGACACCTAAACATGAAATGCATAAAGAGTTTTGATCTCTGATGGAGGACTAACCAGACCGACTCTAACACACCCTAGACCTTGACCAAAACTTCCCTCCACACCAATTTAGCCTCTAGAAGATTGAGCTCTTCCCAACAACTTCGACTATGCAAAAACTTGCAACAACTAGTAGCTTTCGATAGTAGTCCAACTTGGAAGACTTCTTTCTCCCAATCCAAAGAATGAAATAGAGTGAGACCACCACAAAAATTTCGATTTTTCTCTTCTCCTTAGAATCCCCCAAAATTGCATTCACTTCAGCTTCCTGGCAACAAAATTTCCCAGCTATCCTCTTCTCACTTCTGTCAAGAAATAGGATTTTTGCACTTCTTCCTAGTAGATGAGAAGATGAGAAGTGATGCTCCAAATGAATTTGAAGTCCTTTCTTTTATAGGCTTCTTATGGGGCCGAATGGGTCCTTAGGCTGACTTGATCTTCTCTTAGTTTGACATGGTATGGAGGTTTGCATAATTCATATTTGACTCAATACTAAATCGATTTACATGATTCAAAAGCCCAATAAGGGTCTCTTTAAATGTACAATAATTCTATAGACTCGGAGTAAATCCTAGAAGTCCTCAATGGGGACTTTGACCTAAAACATGGTGAACCAAGCATGAAACCCATGCTTTAATAAGTCACAACAATAATAATAATAAATCTTTTCTTTATTATTTTGACAAGTAAATTACATGATGACTGAAGTACATTATTGAAGACTGAACATAGTTTATTTTTCCAACAATAAGTATATTTCTCAAACACTATTTTTACACTTGCATCATCCATATTTCTGATAGAAATTGAATTTCTGCCCAATGCAAGAATATGTAGAACACTCGAAAGTGTTCTAGTCCTTCCACCTTGCAACTTCAGCGTAAATTTTCGGTGTTTGATGATTCTAGCCTTCCTATAATCCCTTAAGAAGACATCACCACCATCATATTTCTCATACTCACAGAAGCACTCCCAATGGGGATTGAAGTGAAAGGATGCACTTGAGTTAATCAACTAGGCCTCATGATCTACATGTGTACTTGAATAAGAATCCAAGTACACATCCCCACCTTTATCTGAGTTGGTTTTCACCTCTGCAGAAGGAGCATCATCAAATCCATTTCCCTTCTCAGGAGATTTAAATCTACATTCCTTTTTGTAGTTCCCTTCCTTTCTGCATTTCCAACATACTTTTACATGTTTTCCTTGAGATTTAGATCTCCCTCTAGATTTAGGTCTCCCACTCGAGGAATTATTTTTGTTTTTGTTCTGGGATTATCCTTGTACAGACAATGCATCTCCATTTTGGATTTCCATATTTCTACGTCTCATCTCCTCGGACAACAAGGATGATACTATTTCATCAAACTTCAAGGTATTTTTATTGCTACCTATAGAAAAAAGCAGACTATCCGACGAATCTGGTAGAGAACACAATAAACTGATGCACTTATCTTCATTTGAAATTTTTATATCAACAAATAACAACTGACTTACCACAATACTAAAGGTGTTCAGATTCTCTGTCACTGAGTCTCCACCTTTCATCCTCATGTTATACACCTTTTTTCACCAGAACAATTTGTTAACTAGAGACTTAGATTGGTACAAAGTCCCTAACATGACCCACAAATTCTTTGCTGAAGCTTCCCCTGCTACATTCAACAATAATGAATCTGAGATACACAACATATTGTGCTCTTTTCCTTCTGATCCAGCTTCGCCTAGTCTTGTACTGACATTGTCATTGTTTTAGTACCTAGATCTACCATGATTTGTTGATCTTTATCTACCAATAGATCCTCCATATTGAGCTTCCACAACTTAAAACTCGACCATTAAATTTCTCGATCTCTATCTTCCCACTGCTCGCCATCTTCTTTCACCGCAAGAATCGATCCTGCAGATCTCCCACTGAAGAGGGTCTACCATAGGCCTGATCAAAACCCCTAAGTAGCAAAGACGTCCCCTTGAAGAAGAAAAAATTATGATACCAAATGTAGGTTTTAACCCTGTACAAAAATTACCTGAAGATGAATTCAAAAAAACAAAAAATATACAATGACGAGAATATAAAAAAATAAATAAATAAATTTTCCCCTAGATCCCAAAATTGGGACGACCAGATTGATTTTTCATTATTTTCCTTTCAATGTTATAATACATATATACACATGTCGAAGCATTCATAAAGCTCGATCCAGTAGCCCCGAATTAGAACATAACCATAGTTTTCTTGACCATATCTACAAAATACCATGGGAAGAAAACCATCATGCCCATAACCATGTGCAAAACCCATGCAAAAGACGATAGGTAGGTCGGCCAACGTAATATATGGTTTGAAATTTTTTTCCTGGTGCGCTACCCCAAACCCCGTGTAGGGGGGATACCACCCCCCTGAAATCCCCTGACAAGAGGGGCTGCCCCCCCCTGCTGTTCCCAAAGCAACGAATAGGAGGAGCTATCCCCACCCCACCCCGTGTGTGCGACTAGTTGTGGAAAGAATATAACACACACCCAACATCCATAAATGCAATAGCTACTATACTGGATTTAAAAGGATGAGATAATGCACAAAAGGGTGCATACTTGGTAAGTCTATCAACTACCACCATCATGCCACTCTTTCCTTTAGACTTGGGTAAGCATGTGATAAAATTCATTGAGGCATCCTCCCAATGTTGACTTGGAATGGACAAAGGTTGTAACAAACCTAGGGTATTAATTGTATAAACTTTATTTTGTTGGAAAACCAAACATATTGTCGCAAACTTCTGAGTATCAGATTTAAGGCCATCCCAAATCAAGTGAAATGGTCATAGATGAATGACTTACTTAATGCAGTTGAATCCCAAGAAATGATATCTAATATAATGCCCCGTGGAAACCCCTTAATAGTTAAATACAAAAAGAGTGAAAGGACCTCTACTTGAATGGTTCATGAGGCATAATACTTTCTAAGTTTTTTTAAATGGGGTAGCAAAATAAATGGGCTTGATTGTGGGGAAAGATCCATAGTTAAGCATGCTTGACCCATAGACGATCTGGGCTGGGTGACCTCCCGGGAAGTCCTGGTTACCGGGTGCAAGCCTCGAAAGTGATGATTGACGCTAGGTGACTCATTTCACTAGTTTCAATCCCACTTCTTCACCCTTGTGAGCATCACCCAATGCAATGAGTGCTAAGTGGAATATTAAAAAATCATGAAAAATTAGTCAGTTACGACTACCTCTCATGGAAATGGCCATGGACAAATGAATTACTTAACACCATTGAATCCCAAGAAATGATATCTAATATAATGCATTGCGGAAACCCCTTAACACTATGTGATGTAGTTCATTTCAAGTTTTGGATGGGTGGACTTATTTATATAAAAGAACTAGATTGATTATGTTATGTTGGTAAAATAGATGGATGATTTACTTCCAGCATGTTGATGCGAATTAAAGTAATTGGGTATGTGGATACCAAGTTTGATAATATGCTATTTATGATCATATGTCTATATTTATATATTTTTATGCATATGTTTGGATGAAAACAAACCTGTAGGTTAGAATGGAGCTATGTGATAGCTAGAGAACCATCCTAGTAACTTCTCAGTATTAAGACATTAAATGAGTAATGGTATGATATGCATTTTTCTATTATAGTTTTTATTAGTTTATATGCATTGTGGGGTGATTCGTACCCTTTTGCAGCACAAGCAAGGTGTTGCAATGTTTTTGACAAGAAGAATGGAATATTTAATAGGGAATTGTTTTGTAAATGTGATAACACTTTCAGATGGTAAGAAACTATTACCTTGTATTGGCCTTCACATGTCAAGTACCTCTATATCAAGAGAATTACATCCTTCCAAACATCTGGCAATGAATCTCGCGCATACCCTTTTCCACACGACTATAGAAGTTGGTGTCTTGTTGTAAACTCCTTTGTTACTCCTTCTAGTAACAACCTCCTAGAAAAGCATTTTTCTCCTTCTCGAGGAAGTCCCATCACTATTGCTATTGTTTCTTCTATTACAACAACATCCATGCCTTTAACCATGGATTTTTCATTGTCTAGGTTCTAGGAAAATTCTAGTGTAATTTCTATATAAAATCCTTGTAAATTTTCAAGGTATATCGCCTATCCCGTATTTTGAAACACATGATATATTGCTTTATTTTCCTGTAACTGTACCATATTCTTTGGTTCATGGTGAATAATTGATCCTCCCATTCTGCGAATTGATTTTGACTTGATTACCAATAAACAAAGTTGAAGTTGTCACTCAATTTTTCATGCAAGCTATGGAAGGTGTTGTTGTTTCCTTTTCTAAATTCAACAAGTTTGTGAATTGAAATTAGTAAGTATGATAGTTTTAATTTGGTATTATGGTGAGAGGCGTGTAGAATAGTCATCGAGGGTAGCACCTCCCCTTCCAACTTAAGTGTTTGGATGGCCATGTTCATGGATGGGATAGGTGACTATCAAGTCATAAATCATAGTTATTTAAAGTAATAAATAGGTTTCAAGTGACAATTTCTTTCATATCTAATTTGATCTTAACATAAGTGAGGCTGAAATTATATAGTTGGTAGTTGTTGACATGGCATGTAACAATGATGTTTGCATGTGACTTGTGGACTACTGCTATATTAGTGGTAAAATTAACAAGGTTTTTGGAGAAACGAGATCACACATACTCTGATGATGTTGTTTCTTGGTAAGTGTTAGCAATTGTTGATTCTTTTCTGGTCAAGCATTGACAACTATTGGTGTTGTTACTTGACAAGTGTTCATGGTTGATAATGGTGTTACTTGATAAGTGTCAACAACTTTCCTATAAAAATTATAGCATCATTCCTGAAAATGAAAATCACAATGTCGAATATAAAGATTATTTGAAACAAAATAGTTGAGAAAGAGAGATTTTTTTTCATATGCCAAGTGCCAGCAAGCTAGTTTTCACCTGTCATCTGATCAACTATGCTCATGGGATTTTTCATAGTTGGAAAATTATTCTTTATTTATTTTCTTCGCAGATGAATTGCCAACAAGCTAGTTTTCAGCTGTCATTTTTGTAACTGTGATCCTTGGAGTTTTTCATCATCTTCTTCTTCTTTTAGTTTTTGGTGGAGATGTAGGTGTGGAGGACTACACTCCCTCATGAAATATTTCTATTTGAAGGGTAGAGGAAACTTTCTTAGTGAAATATTCTTTTGAGGTTGGATGTTGATATAGGTAGAGGTGATTCCCCTTAACAGGTAAAGGGGTGCATTATCATTCTATAGTTACCAATTTGACAGTTCCATTATTGAAAATTGTATCAATATCATAAGGGACCAACCATCTAGTGTGCATTTTCCTTTGAACTCCTTAAATAAAATATCTTATAGAAATGCTCGATCCACATGTTGGAATAACTTCTTATTGATCAGTTGGTCATTCCATTTTACTCATTGCTTCCACACAACATTTGTGTGTTTCAGTGCAACCAAGTTATTCTAACGTATGCTTTTTTGTTGTTGTTAAATCCATACCAACCTCTATTGTAGTCCTGAGTGTGCTAATTTAAATTCAATGGGAAATATAGGACACTTACCATACACCATATCAAATGGAGAAAAGAATGTTGTACTTCACCATGTTGTCTTATAAGCCCATAAGGATTCAGCTAGTCAATTTTCCCAATCATGAAAACGATTGGCTATTGTTTTAGTGAGGATGATTTTTAATACTTTTTTGGTTCTTTAGAAATACCAATTCACTTGTGAGTGGTAAGGAGAAGTGACTCATACCAAACTTTGTATTTGTCGATATTTTCCTTAATTTTATTGCCTATGAAGTATGCTCCACCATCGGTGATGATTAACCTTGGAATTCCATACTGGACAAAGATCTCTTCATATAAGAAGTCGATAAAAACTTGTTCAATGGATTTTGAAAGTGCTTCTGCTTCAACCCACTTGGTCATGCACTTTGTACAAAACATGATAAAGGATTTTTTATGCGATCAAGGATTGATTGGTCCCACAAAATCGGGCTTGTTTCTAAAACGAATCAATGACTAGTTGTGTTTGCAATGTAATTTCATCATACTCAATGGTTTAGCCCATCCTATGGAAACCATCAAATACTCTGATGTATTCTTTGTAATATTGGAATATAGTGGGCCAATAATAGCCCATACGTAACATCTTATGGCCCATTCATCTATCCACAAAACTCCATTGCATAGGGGAAAACCTGGCATTCCTTAAGAATATCTTGGATTTCATATTGCATCATGGATTTGCAGACCTTATGATCAAATCCTGTGTAAAAGAGGTAGCCATCTACCCATGAGAACCTGGTAATTTTTTGAATGATGTTTCAACTTTCTCATGGAGAGACATGTTACAACAATTCTCCTGTAGGAATGTAGTTTACAATGTCCACATACTAGGGTGTACAAGCAGACACTGCAAATAAGTGTTCATCCATAATTTTTTCTTTTATAGGAGAGTTATCGATATTCACAACAAGTAAATATAAAATATCTGCAACTACGTTGTCTTTCCAGGTCTATCAATAATTGTAATATCAAATTCTTGCATTAATAAAAATCATCCAATAACTTGTGCACTAGTAATAGGTTTATTAGCTAAATACTTAATAATTGAGTGATCTGTGTGCATAAAATAGGGTAGCCAATTATGTAGAGCCTAAACTTGTTAATTTTGAATATTAAAACAAGAAAATATTTTTCCTTTACTATGTAATTTAATTCTAATGGTGATAAGTTTTTGTTGGCATAATAGATGGTATAGGGACTTTTATCTTCTTCTTGTCCCAACACCGGTCCAATAGTAGTGTCAGAGGCATCCAACACAACATGAAATGGAAATTTCTTGTTAGATACATGTAGAACAGGGACTATAGAAAGATGTTTTTTTAACTTATCAAAAGAAAATTAACAGTTTTTATTCCATAAGAATGTTGCATCTTTGATAAGTGATAAGTAACTCATATAGGGGGTGGGGTGCAATTTTGGAATATTTTAGTAAAATGACAATAATATCTTATTTTTCCTAAAAATATGCATAACTCTTTCTGGATTTTTAGAGGCAGTATTCTCAAGGTTATCTAATTTTTTTTTAGATCAACCGAAATGCTAGTAGCAAAGAGAAGATGTCCCAAGACTACTCCTTCCATAATAATCATGTGGATTTTTTCTGTAATCAAAACGAGATTAGTTTTTTATCATTGAAGTTTTTTTTGTAAGTTGGATAATGCTTCATAAAATCTAGTTCCATATGGTGTAAAATATTCCATGTATATTTCAAAACTATCATTAGTTAGATAAAAAAATATGCCTAGTATTTCCTGTTGGAAGGTAGCAAGCGCATTGCAAAGCATGGAGGGAAGGACATGATCTGAAAATGTGCCCCATGGGAATGTAAAATTCATCTTATCCTATTCCTCTAAGGAAATAAAGATCCAGTTATATTAATTAAAATAACCAAGGAAAGATAAATATTTTTTCCCTGATGGTGTATCTAGGACTTAGTCGATAAACAAAAATGGAAAATGATATTTTGTGTGGATTTATTTAATTCTTAATAGTCTACATAGATCATCCACTTGCAATTTTAATTTGGGGTGATCACAAGAGGATAAATCCATTCTCTGTTGGATATTGGATAGATAAAGTTAACATCCAATAGTTTTTGGAGTTCTTGTTTAACAACATCCCTATGGGTGGGATTCATCCTCCTCTGAGGTTGTCGACTAGGAATAAAATATTTCTTCATGTAAATATGATAAGTACAAATATTATGGTGTGTATTCTTCATATCCTTGTATTCCCAAGTGAAATCTCCTCTCTCCCTCTTTAGGACTTGTAACAACTTATCAGTTTGCATGGGAGTCAAATTTGGATTGATGTTCAATGTTTTTCCTGGCTTAATTTCAAGAGGGATGCTATTGTGAATAATTGTAGTTTCTATTTCCTCCTTCTATTTCTAGATCAGGGTCCTTATGATCATCATTATTTATTACAACTTCAATCAACTATTGTACAGGCTATAGGACAAAGGAGGGATTACTCATAAAGTTGTTAATAACATCATCCTCTATTTCAGTTTTAAAGGTCAAGACTTTTTTAATCATATATACTGGACATACATTATCATTTTTGAGTTCAAAATCAAGCTATATAGGATTGTCACAAGTTGTGGCGGGTTTTTCTTGGGGATAGAGAATCAAATATTTTGTAGAATACAATTCCATTGCTATGTAAGGTTTAGGAGTATGCCATCAACCTCAACACTTCATTGCCATATTGACTTCAAGTCTATTATATTTCATTGTTTTAGTCCTTGTTTATCATGCTTTCCCATATGGGTTGATAATATCTCATTTCTAAAGTAAATGTCTATTTTCTTTTCTTTGTTAGCTCAAACACTACAAACTCTAAAGATGCCCATTTTGGTTCTTATTTAGAGTTTCCCCCATGGTGGGAAAACATTATCTCTGTGTATTTTCATGTTTCATATTGTTAGTTACATTTCATCTTAGCTATCATAAACTCTATATTGTACTGAATCTATTCTGGTTTCTACGGTAGAAGGTTGGAGACACTGATAATAATATTTAAAATGTATTTATCTGATGTTTCCAATGCAAAATTAGCTTACAAAAAATGGATTTATATTAAACTGAATAGTTTTTTTAATGCTGAGAGTGTAGTTGGGGAGATATGTTTCTCTACATCATTTTATGAATATTAATTAATATATATATATATTAAAATGTATTCATACAAATTGTCAAGTCTTACTTATGTTACTGGATTTCCACGGTTGTTTCTATAAGGTGACAAAGTTTCAAATCTCACAAGAGGAGATACCAACTAATCCATCAATTTTAAGGATTGATGTGGCCCTAGAGGAATCCCTAGGATATTTAGCTTACATACACTCATGTCAGAGTTTCTTAGAATAAAAGTTAGCCTCTTAGACTAGAGCCTAGTCCCATAAGTCATGGACACATTAGAATACAACATATAATTATAATTTTGAAGTAATAAAAATACAAAAAAATAAAAATTACTCAAAAAATATTATTTATCATTAAATTAAGGTTTTTAAAATTTCAATCTTTAAATTAAGATAAATTTATGATGGTGATGGTTAATATTCACTAAGATTTTATTATTATTTATTATACCTTAGAAAAGGTAAGGAATTACCTAGTTTAGCTAAAAAAAATATTTCTTTATTTGAAAATTAATAGAAGAAACACTAAATCACCATTGAGTTGAAAGGTTAATGAGATTGGTATCATAACAAATATTTTGATATTTCGATCTAATGTGGGTGTGCATAGGAAATTCTAAGAAAAAATGGTTTTCATATATTCAACCCTATTAATTTCATAGGGATAATAGACCATTTTAATCCATGATGTTTTGGGGATATTCCGATGTCCTATTTTCTTATGGAGCTCATAAGATTTTTTTCTCATTTTATCAATGCTAATTTTATTATTTAAATTAGTCCATACAAAGAGATATTTTTGATCTTCTAGATTAGGGTTGATCGTATCCTTACAATGTCTTAATTACCTTTTAACATCTAATTCTTTATTGCACCATAATTTCTCCTTAAATTTAAATGTAATAATATTTTTTTTATCATTTCTACGAGGTGGCATCTTCCCTATTCCTTAATGATTTAGCCAATACTTGGCATCCTTATGTGAACTCCACTTGACTTATAGGTGGTTTTGGATATAGTTTGGAGGAAACTTAGGAGTTTTATCCATTTTGTTTATCTCGTTCTTTCTCTTTCCTTCCATATTTTTTTATTTTTTTCTTCACATGGGAAAGAATCACTTTTATGAGCATAGATCAAGATATTTTACCTTTGATTTGGAGATGATAAGTTATAAAAAAAAATTCGAATTTTCTCTATCTTTCTCCAAAATTATCTAGAGATGTTGTAATCCCTAATATCACAACCATATAAGATAATATTAGAGGCAAGAGTCTCAAAATGGAGTTTCTATTTATCCCATAGTCAAAAATTCATTGATTTACAACTCTTTGTAGGTTTATAATAACCTTTCGACTCTCTATTTATCATTTCCTAATGTTATACCTCCAAATTAGCTAGAGACAAAGATCTATTAAAAATATTATATGAATTCACTTGCCTCAAGCTATTTTTTTCATATATTAAAATATCATAACTAATCTTCTTGGATTTAGTTATCATAAGCTTCATTCTGTATGTGTTAATATTCATACTCATACTAGAGTAGAAATCATTGATATCTTTTAGTTCCTTGTAAATATAATGGGACAATATCAGTATCATAAAGAAGAAGGATGAAGACTATATCAACTTGATTTATGTTAAAAAAACCAACTTCTTCCAAACAACCCTGGTGCATGCCTTAAGTTTTCAAATAATTTTATGTGGTGAGCTAAGCGCAAATATGCCCCTTTGTTCCCAAAGTCTAACCAAAACCACCGCAGTTGAGATTGGTTTATATCTATATATATATATATATAACCCAAATATTAACAACAAAACCCCTGCAGACGAGACTCGTTCAATAGCCACCAGAGCCAATATACATATATATAATCAAAAGGAGGAGGGTTTTACCATTTTATAGAACAAAAAGCTCAAACCATTGATTAAATAGTTGAAAGTGGCTCCACTTTATAAGCTCCCAATGCGTTCAAGGCTACATGACCACATCATAAGGCCTAGTCCTAAGCTTTCCCTTGGCACACAATAATCTACCCATCAAGACACGTCATCTTAGGCCTACATCACCCAAAATTTCCCAAATGAGTTATGCAATGGTATCCTTTGAGAGACAAACTCTAGGGAATAGGAATAATCCCTAACAAGTGTTGTTCGCAACTTCTATCAAAAACTGACCCCAACCTTTTTAAAAAGTGCACAAGCCTTTTTCTTTGAGACAAGTCAACTTCCCTGTCACATGCCCCTTGTCAGTTACAAGACAATAAATAAATACTTTGTCACCCTAGCTCCTTACAAGTTGGCTAGATTCAATGTTAGGTTGGGTCCTCATCAACCCAATTGTTCCCTTTGTTTTCTCTTCTTTGATCGTCTGGGGAAGTACTCCCAGGAAACATAAGCTCGATGATGTCTCTTTATGGGACTATTGAAATATATCTTTAAGTCATTTTCTCTACACCTATCAATTGTTGAACTTTGAAAAATAAATAAATAAACAAATAAATAAATAAATAAAAATATTGTAAGGGTCACCTATATAGTCTATTTTCAACTCTGTTAACTATTTCTCACGGTCCTCTATTATTGCTACAAGTATTCCTCTTATGTAGTCTTAAACAATAATTTTATCTACCTATCCCCAGTTAAGGGGACTATTGACAGTGCTAGAAGTCAATCAACCAAGGGGTCTCCCTAATGTGAAGTCCCAATTAGACCTCACATTGTTTGGAGTAGGAGCCTCATCCAGAATGCCAGCCCAGTTTCCATGTATTCTTATTGATTTTCCTTGACTCTAACTGTCAGAAAGAGAGAAGAACACTTGGTGCCTTTGAAAAGCAAGGGGGGTGTGCTTGGTGAGTGTTTGATCATATTTGTGTGAAATTTATTTCACTTTGGAGGGGAGGAAAAGTGAACCTCTAAGAGAGAGGTAGTAATACCACCCTAGTAGAGGCACACATGAAGGAGAACAATTTGTACAACATCAAGTGGAATAGTCCACAGAGATGTGACGTTCATTGAAACCAATATAACGAGGAAGATATATCTAATATCCAAAAAAATAGTCCATGAGGATTGCGACAATGATAATAGCAATTACAACACATTCTCAATATGATAAGTACCAAAATAACTAAAATAGTTTAACAACTTTAACACAAATGCAAGCAAACATGAATTACAAACATTCATAGAATAGTCTTACAAATATCCATAATCCATGCATGAAGAACATGTTGGCCCATAGGGCTTCTCATATTAAGTAAAATTTCCAAGACACATGTATACAATGAACCCACTAGCTCTAATAATGAAGTGTTAAAGCCACTCCTTGCTCCTCAAAATAACTAGCTTATCTCTCTGATGCCTTGCAAGAGGAGCTAAGGTGAAAATTCCTTTGCGCATATAATGAGGGTGTATATATAACTAAGGGGTGATGCTTCACCCTACTTGTGACTCTTTGACAACCCTCATGACTGTTTGACTTCTTATGAATTTTTTACTTACAAGAATCTTCATATTCCATGTGTGTCCTTTTGACTTCCACTTCATGATACATTTCAAATAGGTAATTACATAATCCACAATAATGATGAGGCATATGATGACTTCTGACAAGACTTGACATGACAATGGTGACATGGATTGCATGATGATGAGACAATGCCAAGTATTCCTTCTTGCTACTTCTTTCTTTGTTTCTTCTTTAACAAATGGTACATGTTCTTCTTCTTCGTCCTCCTTATGATTTGAAGGTGAGGAGTCTTCCAAGTGATCTTCATCTTCATCTTTTGTTAGAGTTTGATGTTCCTTCATCTTCTCACCTGCTGATCATCCTATCTTTTCAGCTTGATATGTGTCGTATAGCATGTCCTCCTTCTCCTTATTCTTGTTCATCATATTTCCATAGCATGATAGAGTTCCTCTATCTACAATTCACTCCTGAAAAGACAACACCAATCCAATAAAACTATAGTATAAGATGGTGCACATTGATCCCTAACTGAGTTGGTGTTAGATGACAGGCTGGGAAATATTCTCAATGACCATGGAATTATGCAGCTCAAGAAGTCGGGGGTCAAGCTTGAGCCTTGAGACTATGTAATGCACAGTTTAGGAAGGACTTGGGAAGAAATATGTGCAATCTGGAAGCTCAGTGTGACAGGTTAAGGGGACGGGCACTAGATCAACCTATTGCATAATTCTGGAGGACAGAGGAGCCCAAGTGATTGCACAATTATACAGTTCAAGAACTTAGGGTTGAGGCTTGATCCCTGAGACTACATAGTGCATAGTTTAGGTTGGGTTGAGGGAGAAAACTACACAGTTCTGGAAGCCAGTGAGATAGGTTAATGGGATGGGAACCGGATGAACACACTGCGAGGTTTTTTGAGGCAGAGGAGGTTGGGCCACTCCAAAATTATGCAAATCAAGAGATCAAGGGATAAGCTTGAGGCTATAGATTATGAAGTGTGTAGTTGAGGCCAGGTTGGGAGAAGGAATTGCACAATTCTTGAGGTGAAGGTTGGGGCTTAAGCACATTGACTACACATTATAACAGTCTTGGGAGATAGGAACTACACATTTCATAGTAGCAAGGGGCAAGGTCACAACTAGAGGAGTAAAACTACACAGTGCATAGTTCAGGGAGGAGAAGCTAGGTTGCTTGGTCCGGAAACCTTTCTAAAACCGGCTAAGTGTAGGATCGCCGAGATTGATGTGAACAGTGATAAGACTTCAAATGTGATCACACAATTATAATTCTTGACGAAACAACAACATAAATCATCTATGATACATGAAAAATTCATTTCCCTCCATGTGACAACTTTACGACAAGTGTGACACTTAAGATACACTTTACGATGACTGTGACGACACTTGTGTGACAATGCTTAAAACTTTGGAAATGAGTGTGACTGATATTTACATGGTTAGAAAAACTCATTCACATAGAGAAAACCCCTTGAAACAACTAGAACATGCATTCATACATTGTGTGATAGCTAATATGAAAAAATATGACAATTTCTAAAGTGCAAACAACTCTTGCAATATGTGACGATAGTGAAAGCAACACATGCTAGAGGAAAGATGACATGAAAACAAAACTAATTAGAGTGAAAGCAAGTGAAAGTGACAGACAAGAACATGAAAGTGACACTCATGAAAACAAAGGTGTGTGGAAGCAATAGTTTGCAAAATTCACCAAAATAGAAGTAAAAATGCAACTATAATGTGAGAAACTGTCGTTGTCAGTGCACACTAAATATTGGCATGGATTGGACACTGGACATGCATAATCATGATGGAATGTGCTATGCTTATCCAAGCTTGTGTAAAATATTGTGCTCATGAACTTGTTGTGGACTGAGCATGTGTGACCAAGTGACTTTGACACTTCTAATCCAAGAAGGGAGCTTAAAAGCATCAGCTAACAAAGAAGTGACTATGGAACAACCGATCGCAAGATGCATAGTAGGCTCCAAAATTTGAGTGTATGCAAAATTTTGGAGGGTGTTTGCTGCAGCAAAAACTCTTGGTGACACACTGGTAGAACTCCAGTTTCTCTGTCTTGGCCAATTTTTTTGTGTAAGGTCTAGTTCTTCAAGAATTATTGATTCATTATTCATATCACCATGGCTTCCCCACTTAGCCCATGCATAAACATAGTCCCCTTCCTTCCTTTACTCAGTTAAATAAAAGCATAGATCAACAAGCACACAATGTTTCGAATCATGATAGTATAATGAATTTCATGATCTTTAGATTTTAAGAGTATAGTTTTCCATCTTTGGTGTTGCTCTGTTGCCAACAGGCCTGGACATTACCCTGGCGGAGTTACTATAGGAACAAAAACATTGCTCCATTTCTAGTGAGCCTAAACAATACCCCATAAGAGTTGCTTACTTAACCTCTCTACATAGGAAACCTTTCTCTTCTTTCACCTTTATTTATTTATTTAAAGAGGAATGTGGATCAACACTTATTTATTTATGGGCAGAAGAGGGATCCTAACTTATTGAGAGTAGGAGAGGCTGTCCCTTGAGAGAAACATATATAAGACCTTAGATATTCGTTTTCTTGTTTAGATTTCCCCATTTTCCTTCTCTACTTGATTGGATCAGCTTGGAAGCAATGAAACATAAAGCAGAGTGTAGGCTTGAGGTTTCTAGAGTAGACATGGGGGTCATGGTTCAACACAAGGCTTTCTTAATGGAAGGATCGTATTTCCTATCGGAATATCACCGACCAAAATATGTAATGCAGACAAGGAATAAAGACAAAGAGTTAGTGAAATGTTGTAGTGTCATTTTCTATTTTTCCACATTCCCTTTGAGCCGATAGAGCATATTCATTCACGATCTCAAAAAATGAAAGGAAATACAACACACAACAAGGAAACAAAACCATAAGACAAGATAGAAAATGGCTAAAGAAAACATGATGTGAAACTAGACCTAGAAAACATAATACATACTATAGGACACAAATGTAGGATGGATGTGCAGGTAAACTACAATGCAACTAGACCTACTCCTAACCTAACCAGCTAGAAGGTTGGGGTCATGTATATTGGAATTTCTGATGTAGCCACTATAATCGTTCTCGACCTGCAATCACAAAGATATGATCAATTAAAACAAATCTAAAGTAATGTGTAAGAGAAAAAATAAAAACTTGAATACTTTGCACACAAAAAAGGAAGGTCTTCCCTATAGGCAAAAAGGTGTGTCACAACCACTACTTTCATCTAGTTCACATTCTTACCTTTTCGATGAATACCATCTTTCAACAAACCTCAGAGGCTTCTCGCAGATGTGTTTCCATCTACACCAAACTCCTTAGCAAGTGCGATGGGAGATCAAAACTTGTTATTTGCAACGGAGCTTGCGAGGTAAGACTATTTCAACCATTCAATGATTGGATCATAAAATTCATGATGATCCTATTGAAAACCTTGAAATCTTTGAAAAGATGAATTTTCAATTAGAGGAAGGCAATTACAATGGGAATATTGTGAGGGAAAATAGATCTTATCATATTCAACAGTCACGTCGAGACAATGAGGATCTGACATAATCATAAGAAAAGGCTGAAGTGCATCAACTGCTTGACAAAAATCTGAATAGTGAAATATTAAACAATGAAGATGGAAGGATGTAAAGAAACTGTCATTGGATGTGTTAATGGAAAAATAATAAGCCGAATGACATTACTTGGAGACAGAATAACAATCATATGGGTTGATTAAAGCATAAAATTTGTAGTTTGTAATTAACCAAGATAAATCAATTTGGACAACTTTGCAAATGCTCTGAACAATCGAACCAATTTCTTTGCAATCCAAATGCGACAAACTGTTTTCATGTAACTAGTGACAAAATATACAAGCATCGTAATCATCAAAAGAATTTAAAATGGATGTTAGCACAACAAATACCTAAGACTAGTTAGAGCATGGTGAATGAATAATAACTTGTTTCATGCGATAACTCATGCATTCATTATCACTGAAGAGGATTTCAGGCGTGATGAAGGGAGATATTTGCAATATGAAATTTGCAAGAAGAACCAGGTGCTGGCTATTAAGTATTGAATTCGATAAGCATGCTTCCTTCAACCAAAGGTAGTCCTTGAAATGATCAAATTTGCAATTCCATCTCTTTGAGAGATTGATCCAGGTGGATATTGGTGGCCACCTGCCAAGTCCACCTGGACCCCCACCTCAACATTTTCAGTTTCCTTAATTATAGTGCAGTTTACTATTTTTAGCAGTGTTTCGGGTCTTGAACTTCCGGAGCCGTTTTGAGGCCCTAAACGACGTTTTTTGGGAAATCTTGCTCCACGACCTTTCGGATAAAAGATTGTCTTTCCTGTTGTAGTCCTCGGAGAGATCTTTCCAACGGGCTATCATGCACGTCAAACGGAGATCGTATCCCAAAGTTACGACCCTGGGAAGTTGATGTACCAATTTACCCAAATGGGGCCCATAGTTTGGCGTTTCATCTTCTAGGGTTAGGTTTTGGAATGTTTTCCATTGTTTCTCAACAACAAATAGGCCTTTGAGCCTCATTGTAAGACAGTTTAGAGGCACGTAGCCACACATCTCTTCTCAGAGATAAGCTACCATCGCCCTAGCTGGTTTATTTCTATTTCCGGTTGTAAGCATATTTCAGTATTTTCCATTAATGAAATGAAGTATTATTT
>APFE030909194.1:180282-197670 GCA_000404065.3 Pinus taeda | reverse complement strand
TTTTGGAATGTTAAGGGTTTTCCATTGTTTCTCAACAATAAATAGGCCTTCGAGCCTCATTGTAAGATAGTTCAGAGGCATGTAGCCACACATCTCTTCTCAGAGATAAGCTATCATCACCCTAGCTGGTTTATTTCTATTTCCGGTTGTAAGCATTTTTCAGTATTTTCCATTAATGAAATGAAGTATTATTTCTGTTGCATCTTTGTGTATATTGTTATCTCTGTATTGTATTGCGTTCCTGTTTAAATCTGGATCAGAGATACACATACCAAACCTGAGTTTGATGCGAGAGATTTGCCTGAAGATGAATGAACTAAAACAAATTCTTGCATCTCATCAAAATTAAAATATTGAAAATTTAAAAGATCATACCTGAAATACCAAACATTTTTCAAAAATATTTTTTTATCGATTGAAACCATGCAAAGAGAAGGATTATGCAAGAAAAAACTAAATCTCACTTAGTTTAGTCGTATTACTTGAGTCACGAGATCCTCACATAACCATTAATAAAAGTTAATTGTCTTGACTCTCTAGCAGGCCCCAGAACTTTCAAGGACTATAAAATCACATTTTGAAGATTGAATAAAATCGTACATGGTGTGATAATAAGTGCTACCACTGGTTTCAATAAGACCACTGCTCACTAGATGGAAGCCATCTATGTCACTCATTTGAATGAATTTCTCAACTCTAACAACCAGATTACTCAAGTCAATATATTCTTCTGATCGCAAATCTAAAATGTATGAACCCGAGAAATTTCATGAGCAAGCTGATTTGAAGACTTGTCCTCATGCAATAGAAGAGATAATGAGGGATGGAAAGAGTAGTCAATGATTTTCTTATTTTCATTTTCATCATGGATAATATCAAAGCCTTGTGCCAGTTAATAAGTTAACTCATCAAATGAATAACTTAAAGAGCATGGAGTATCTTCATGATAAGTAGATGCATCACAGATGGTAGAGCATAAGGGATAGTGAGATGAAGAGGAAGTTTCGATAATCACATATTCTTTGATCGAATCCAATTCTTGATCTAAATTAAAATCTTCATGAGAAACCAAAAGATCAGTTGATACATCTAGGCATTCGTGATTGCATACATCAATAAAGTTGTCATTATTGGAATGATTGTTACCTGAGGCTACGGATTAATCGAAATAATTGATTACATTTGATTCACTACCGATATTAGTAGATTGAAAATCATCAAAGAATGGAAGCACATCATCTTCTAGAGGATTTTGGAAAATAGAATAAATATGGAAAGCATCTTATCCTTCTTGCTGCCCTACCTATGTAATGTGTATGCCTTGTATCTTATCGCAATTTAAGACAGTAACATGAAAATCAAGGGAGTGTGGAAAACTAGTTGGTGGAATATATTTTTCACGTAGATCATGGTACAACGAGTCATGGTCTATAGATGATATAGGATAAAAAAAATCCAAATCAGATTTGAGATGAAAATTATGAACAATAACATCATATTACAGAATGGAGGAGATAGTCTTCACCATAGGCTCCATGAGATGATCTCGTATTTCCTCCATTGAATTTGAATTGTGAAAAATTGAAGAAGAATGACAATATGGATTAGGAATTCAATTTGCATATTTCCCAACTTTACAATCACAGCAAGGAGGAACCCACATCGGGACTGGAAAGGGAGGAGAAGTAACAAAAGGAATAATATGTCCCTCCTCTGAAATTAGAGGTGTCTTACAATTCACAAGAGTTGGGGAAGTGAAAACATCAAGAATTTTAGATTCAAACTGATTCAAAGAAACCCAAACTAGATGTTCAAACTTTTTCTCACAGAAATCCTGATCTATATCTTCATCAAGAAACTCATAACATAAATGAAGGAATCTATTAGAAAAACCATAAACCGATTCATTAGGATCTATTATGAGTTGATTGATTGTGAACATCTCGGTTATCATATTAATCGAAAGATTGATGAATCTCCTTAGTAAAATGGTGAAGAGAATGAATGGAAATATATGGTAAAGTATGACACCAATGTTTAACACAACCTTCGAGAGTGAGGGTGAATAAAATACACATAACATCTTCATCATCGATATGGAAAATTTTACAAAACCCAAGAAAATCATTTGTGTCTGGATAAAAATATACCACCCTTGACATTAAAATTGAACTGAGAGAAGGCATGAAAAAGTTCTGCAGAGATTGGAATTTTTCCAGGAGGTAGGTTGGAAAAATACTTCAGGATTATGATTTGAGAAAGATCCATTTGTGAAAGGATATTCCAAACATACTAAATGGGTTGAACTTGTCATATGGCCCTCATTCTAGTGCCATTATTGGCAGTGCTGGAAATCTGTCAATGAAGGGGTCTCCTCGATGTGAAGTCCCAATTATACCTCACACTGTTTGGAGTAGGAGCCCCATCCAAAATGTCAGCCTTGTTTCCATGTATTCTTATATATTTTCCTTGGCTCTAACTATCAGAAAGAGAATGGAACGCATGGTTCCTTCGAAAAGCAAGGGGGGTGTGATTGGTGTGTGTTCAGCATATAAGTGTCAAAATTATATCACTGCAGAGGGGAGGAAAAGTGATCCTTTAAGAGAGAGGTAGTAGTACTGCCCTAGTAGAGACACACATGAAAAAGAAGGGTTCGTATAACATCAAGCAGAGTAGTCCACAGAGATGCAATAGTCATTGAAACCAATATAACAAGGAAGATTTGTCTAACATCTAGCATAATAGTCCATGCAGATGCGACAATGATATTAAAAATTACAACACATTCTCAATACGATAAGTACAAAAATAACCAAAATAGTTCAAGTACTTTAGCACAAATGAAAGCAAACATTCATAGAATAGTCTTACAAATATACATAATCCATGTATGAAGAACATGTTGGCCCATAGGATTTATCATATTAAGTAAAAATTCCAAGACACGTGTATACAATGAACACCACTAGCTCCAATAGTGGAGCGTTGGAGCCACTCCTTGCTCCTCAAAAGAACTAGCTTAACTCTCTGATTCCTTGCAGGAGGAGCCAAAGTGAAAAGTCCTTTTCTCATACAATGAGGGGGTATATATAACAATGGGGTTACGCTTCATCCTCCTTGTGACTCTTTGACTACCCTCATGACTATTTGACTTCCTGTGACTTTTCAACTTACATGACTCTTTGTAACAAACCTCGTTAAAAATCCATGTAAAAATATATAAGACCACGGTCATGGGACACGTATTCCAAATTGAACAGTGAGAAAAACATCCTAGTGGGTGTTCATTTTGATTATTATGACTAAGGAAAGTGGAAAATGGAATGGAAAAGGCTTTGGAAAGGAAAACTGGCATTTTGGAACACTTATTTATGAAAATAATGATAATTAGAAGAAAAGGAAGGTAAAATGTCACAGGTTGCATGTAAGGAGGAAATTCAAGGAAAATAATGGAAAATGAAGAAAATAGAGGCTTCATTGATAAAAGGATTCTAAAAATCAATTGGCAAGATTTTGCTTAGGTTTTGCATTGGATCAAGAAAGGCAAAGAAGGCAAGAGGAAGGAAGGGGCAAGCAAGGAAGAGTAGGATCAATCAGCTACAACATGATTCTTTGCAGGTTTGATTTGCATGGGTAATTTCCTTGATAGATTTGGCATGCATGACATTGCATGTGGTTGTTTGTTGTTATGGCATGAATTTTGCGAGGTGTGACAATGTTTTCAACCTAGCCTTGCCATTTACAAATATCCATTGTGTGAAGGGATTCTCATTTTTTGGTTGAGTTGGATAGTCAGATGGATTCAAATATAAGTGAGGTGTATATTTGAAAGATAGAAAACATGGCCTAGTGATTCCTGAACCTAACTATGATTTGTGGTAAATCCATTGGCCTAGTGATCCTTGAACCAAACTGTGGGTTGCAGTAAAGTTAGGTATTGTGTTGTTCGGTGGGCCTAGGAATCCTCGACTAGTGAATGACAAGATATACTGTAAAACCTAGAGGTGGGTGCTCTCCATCAGTCCTAGTAATCTTGGGATGGGATATGTGGTAAATCCTAGAGAATGGGTCTCGGTTTAGGGCCCGGTGATCCAATGTGGATTGTGGTAAATCCTGAGAGACTAGGAGACCATAAAATTCCTCATGGTGTAGGTGGAGAAATCTGATGGAATCCATGCTTGTTTTGGCCTAGTGATCTGGAGGAGATCATGGTAAATATTATTATTACATGTTTATTATGTTAGCCTAGTGATTCAAGATGGATTATGGTAAAGCCTAGTTTCTATTGATGAGGGTGAGGTAGTTTAGCCTCAGGATGCCCTAGTTGGTTCTTTTGGTTTGAGTCCCACATTCATGCTTGGAATATGGCATAGGGGTGAATGGCTAAAGAGAGATTTGGCTCAGCCATTCTATGGTCAGGTGGAATCTGGTAGTCCCATCCTGGGTTGGATTTTTCATTCATTAACAAGAGGTTCTCTCCTTGATATCTTATGTATAATGTATTGGTTTATATGTGGATCCTATGGTTATTGTACCCTTGATATTTCTATTCTTATTATGATGTTATAAGCATGTATTATGATAGTGATGATGTATGGATCTCCTCATGTTTTTATTTGTAAATGAATGAACAATGTATTTATGATCTAATAGATGATAATGCAACTAATGATATAAGAGAACAATGCTTATTATAGATTCTCAGATAAGTATGAGACCCCTATGCTCAGATCTGTTGTTTACACTTGTAGATTACATATTTGTGATGTGTTGGACGAACTTCCTATCATGGCTCTTAGGAGTCTAGTCAAGGGCTTTTTCAAGTATTTGCATTTGTATCATCATTCCCTTGTTATATTTATGTTCTGAAGGTATCATTGAATTCTAGGCAGTGACCTGGGATCTGGGCCTAAAAAAGTGGCTCAAATACTAGGGACCTTGGCACAACACTGAGAAAAATAGTCCCTGGACACTCGCATACCATGCTATGGGAGTGTATAGATCCCTCTGGACACTAGCATGCCCATATCATGGGAGAGTTTGAGGGTTAATTGGCTTAAAAATGCAGTGGGGCTTAGGGGTTGGTTACCTGAGAGGTTGGGATGTTTCTTGAGAGTCTTTTTGTTATTGTGGAAGGCTTTTATGGTTTGTTTCCATCAGTTCCACTTCCTTAACGTGACTTAGGAGGTCAAATCATATCATAGTGAATTATGGTTTGTTTCTATTGGTTCCACTTTCTTAACGTGACTTAGGAGGTCGAATCATATCATAGTAAATTATCGTCACATGTTTACCCCGGTTGGTCGATTACTTGGGTAAATGTGAGAGGAGGGTGTTACAGAGTGGTATCGAAGTAGGTTCCATTCTCTTTGGGTGATGTCTAGTTTCTGTTCTCCTTGGATGATTTCTGATACCGCAAAGTGGTATCAAAGCATCGTTCACCCCTCAGATTGAATGGGCGGTGTGTTGGTAATGGTCGTGCATTCATGTCGGTTGCATATGTGTTCCTTATGCTTGTAGTCCATGTCATTGTCACATTTTCATGGTATTGATCATGGTTGTAGTGATGTCTCCATGTGAAGGTTTATGGTGTTGTTGTGGGATGTGTTGTCATGAGTGTATGGTTGTATATGCATTTTTTATGCATGTCAATGTCTATATGTTTTTATGCATGCATTTTCATGGCAAAGGTTATTGTGCATAAGGTCATTGTATGAAATTAGGTGCTATAGGGATTAATGCATGGGTGTTTGGTGATAAAGATACCCTCAAGGATCTTCCCGGGATCCTTGGTAGACTATCATATTAGCTGTAGATGGCATAGAGATACATTCATATCCATGTTAGTCAAATCAGAATCAAAGCAGGAAGAAGGACTTATTACCTCAAGTCTTGGTGTGTTGTTCCTGGAGAGTGCAAAGTAGCAGAGTGGAAGACCCCTCAGCAAGCTCCAAGATCAAAACATGCACATAGATAAGACAAGGCGTAATATCATAGCATATAACTTTGACAATCAATGCATTAACATATAGAGATATCTAATTACATGTATCTAAGCCATTCATAATAACGACATTGCATAAACATGTAAAATAATTATAATACCAATGCCACGGAGTGGACAACACAATTTCAGTTCTATATTAATGATAGAAAAGGGTGATTACAACCATCGGTTGTATCAGCATTCCCTTACTCCTCCATCTCCTCTCTTTCTCTCCCTTCTTAACCTCTTGCAGTGCCTTTGACAGATACTAGCTTCGACAATCAAATAGGTAATCCTTTCAAATGTTTTGACCTCTTCCACAATGGCCCTAGCCTTGCATATATAGCATGAGAGGATAAGCCTTGCCAAATCCTTCATGAGTTCCTTTGGGAAAAATAAGATATGTTTCCGTGCTTTTGTGCTCTTTCCCCATTTGTAGACTCTATTAGGAATAGCAATTCCTCCAAACAGGTCAAATATCGATGTTTCCCTACTTTTATGAGCTGACATAGGAGTGAATATCGGGATAGTTCTTAGTCAAATTGTTCCTTTGACCGATGGAAACTAACTTAGGTTGATTAACGTTCTTCCCGAGGAAACAAACAGAGTTACCCTAGGCATGAACGCACCTGATGCATTGCTTGGAAGCTTTATAAAGTAGGTTGTTAGTTCATGGAGAGCGTTAGCTTGATAAATAGGCCTATGAACTTGGTTAGTAGTTTAGTCATCCTTCCTTTCTCCTTTGAGCTAGTGAGGAGGTCATTTTCTTGTGTAATAGATGCCCCCTAAAGTGTGAGATTAGAGATAGAGATGATGTCCGAAATAATTTATATAATTGTCACTTCCTTTTTGGAAAAGAGAGAGATAGGATTAGAGCTTCGAGAATACAAGAAACCTAATATAACACATATCTAAAAATTCTAAAATCATTTCTTGAGTCGGGCATTCCCACGCTCAATAGCTATGTCAGAGTGATTTCTCAACAAAGATATATGATGATCGTGTCCACCGATAAGCACAATGCACAACTTGTTTCATAATAAGATCATTCTAATGAGTTGTCTCCAAAAACTAATATATGCAACTTGGGAGAGGAAATAAGGCTGAGTGATGTAAGCCTCTACCCAAGGTCTTGATTTCTGCTTCACCTTAACAACATAGTTCAATACATGTGAATAAAGGCATTCAGGTTGAACATGTATGAAATTGTCTGATTATCAGTCAATAATGGAGACTATTAATAGACACGAGGATGGCCACTGATAATGGTGAGGCTCTCCAAGATGCACAGTATAATCTAGTGAGTGTGAATAATGTTTTTGTCATCAAACACTCGTAGAATCGTTTAAACGGGAGCCAATAATGAAAACCCCTGAACAAACACAAGGTAACCTTCCACTGATGTATGCAATTTCCATGGCAATAAAGTGTTTCTGGATCTGCTTCCTAGATAGAGTGTTGAAGTTGATAAGAAGAGACTTGTTGAAAGGTAGGCAATAATGTGTCCTACATCAGTCGACACAAAACGGGACAAGAATGATTGTTTTTAAAGAATAGTTTGAGCATTGGGTCAAAACGATAGAGGGCATGATGGAAGAATATGCTTGATGGTTTGATGGAGGAAACAAAAGATAAAGGTTTTCCCTTGAACAATAGAAGGCACAACACAAAGTTTTTAACCATGTAGCACTAGACTCATGAACACTAAAGAGTGTTAGGATACAGAGATGCAAGAACATCGGGATATATAAGCTAAACTCATAGGATGGTAAGGTTCATATTTAGAGGCTATCACAAACAAGGTTTCACTGAGGGAGTGCCATGTTCAAGGGAGCGACTACTGCCAAAAAATACTTTTCAAAATATTGACATAAAGAAATTGTATTGTGCACTTTCCCCATATGATTAATTCAATGAGTCCAAACGGGAAAAATTCATAGGTCTTTTCATATTTCAAGAGTCTGAAAAGATTGTAAAGAGTGACTCCATTCCTAATATGTTTAATTTAATGAGTCTAGAAGGGTAAACTCGATGGTCTTTTAATATTTCAAGAGTTTGAAAAGATTGTAAAGAACAAATCTAGGGTGGTCCCTTTGTCATAGTTTTTAATTGGGTGTGACAAAGGTTTAATAGTATACCAGAACATGTTCCTTTTCCATAAGTTAATCTACTTAGTCAGGATAAAGAGATAAACCTACAATCAATAGATGTTTTCATCATTTTGTTACAAATATGAAGAGATGGAGTAAAATTGATATTCGTCGTGAAATTTTAATGAGTCACGCGATGACAAACTCAATAGATCTTCATCAAATTTTAATGAGTCAAATGAAGAAAAATCGAAGTATCTTTTTAGTTTAATGAGTGAAGAAAAAGAGGTAAAAGAAATGCTCATTCCTTCTTCGTAGATTTAACAAGCCTGAAGAAGGGAAAAACTTGGGGATTTTTCAATTTAAAAGTAAGAAAGATTCCTAAAAAGGAAAGTGCTCATATCGTCATCGTAGGAGTTTAATGAACCCAATGACGAAAAACTCGGTTTGGGAGATTGTCCAAGTAAGCTTAAACAATATGTATGATATCATGGAATGTGTAGTCCATGGCCCGTTGAAATGTATCTCTAGCATTCTTTAAACCGATTGGAAGTTTTTGATATGCAAAGATTCCCCAAGGGCAAATGAAGGCAGTTTTGTGCTGGTCTGCCAGTTTTATGGCAATCTGGTTATAACCTGAGAAACCATCCATGAATGAGAAGTATTAACAATTGGTGCAGTCGTCGATGATTTGGTCGATGAACAGTGTCAAATAATTATCTTTTGGACACGCAGAATTCAAGTTCCGGTAGTCGACACAGACCTGGATGGTACCTTGTTTTTTGTCTATAGGAACCAGATTGGAAACCCATTCTGTTAAGGGAACATGGAAGATGAAGCCATCACGTAACAATTTTTTCACCTTAGTCTTGATGGCTACAGTTTTGTGGGGGTGGACTTGTCGAAGCCTTTGGTAGATAGGCTTGGAATTGTCATATACATTGATCCCATGCTCGACAATAGATGGATCTATGTCGGGAATTTCCTCGTAAGACCAAGCAAATACATCACGGAATTCCTTAAAAAGGTAGGTGAAGCTTGCAATTTCCTCAAGAGTGCAATCAGCTCCAACCTGGATGTTTTCCACGATGCCTGTCTTGACTGAAATATCAATGAGAAATGTCTTTGAAAGATTTCCCATGTTCCCTTCTGAGTCCAAATTTTGGATAGTCGTATAAGGCGAGGGAATGATTTCAGGCACGTCAAATGATAGGATTTGAATTGGCATCGTGTCTGAATTAGATATCGAAACACAATGGTGAGAATCCTCCCAAGGTCACTCTTCTAAACAAATGATCACTTGAATATCTTCATCGGAAGGTAGGACTTGATTGAGGAGATTGTTAGAAGGAGAATTTGTGGGAGAGGAGGTGGTACCGTTCGCTGTGACCAAAGTGACCAAAGATTTGGATGTAGATTGAATGGATTGGTAGGCCAATTCAGTTGGTGACAATGACATTTGTTCTCTGTAAGAGTCAATTTCTGAAGGGGCTGGGAGGATCCAAGGATTGATCAGTTCATGAGGAATAGATGAGACCATAGAGACTGTCTATGGAACCGCGAATGGCGGGAGAGGAAAACAACCCATCAAGGAAGAGCCCTTCAATAGACCGGTACCAATACTAACGTAAGAGTCAGGAACAACACCCACTAAAGGCATGAAGCCGCTAGGTAACAGTGAGTAATTTGGGGTGCAAAAGGACAGTTGGTCCACTGTGACTATCTTTCCATCCAAGGGAAATAGGATGATACAAAAGATAGTAGACACAATGGCGGTCATGGCATAAGTCCAAATATGACCCAACAATAGATTATAGTCGAGTTTTTGATCCACAACTTCGATATCCACCATTACCATTTTCCCACTCAAAGTGATGAGGTAGCTGTCAAGGTAACCTTTTGGGATGAAAGTGTGCCCATCAAAAGATTTAAGGGAATTCAACGACAGTGATAGGGTTGGAGAACCCAAAGTGAGCCAACATGAAGCTGACATGATGCAGGCCGAGGCACCTTCGCCAATGAAAATTATGTGTACCCCTATCCCTTTCAAAAATATTTGCACCTGAATTGAAAGTTGGTGTGAAAGGGAAGGTTTACATTTGTCCATGTCGAAAATTGCAAGCATGGAATCTTGAGGGTCGACCCCATCAATTGCCGAAAGAAGAACTTTCTTTTATGCTGGATAGGTTTGCAATACTTCTGTTGGAAATACTGGGGGGGGGGAGTGAATCAATATTCCTTTCAATTAGTATTATTATTAATCTTTCAGAACATTAGTAATCTTCAATTATATCAGTGTTTGTATAATGATAACAGTAAACAAAAGGAACACAAATGCACACAGTTTTTAAGGTGGAAACCCCCTCCGGTACAAAAACCACCTGAATTCGAATTCTTTAATCTTCAAATCCAATTTAAAAGAAAGCTCCAACTTCCTAGAATCTAGAAAAACATTCTTCTCTAGCTCCCATTGGATGGACACTCCAATGCCCGAGATTATTCAGTAGTCAACTAAACGGATGCCCCAACACCCAATGAGCTACAATTCACCCTAAAACCATCCTACCAGCCTAAATTTTTCATAGGCTTGAACCTGTTGGTGACTTCACGCACCAGCCTAGCACCATCATACCACCCTATAGAAGAATAAAATAAGAATGGACTTATGTACTAGGGAAAATGGTCCACTCTACAATGATATAGAATGATGTAGAAGAAGAAGACACACTAGACCATAACCCCAACTATGACACAACCACCTAGTGATGATCCTAGACCTCCCAACATTGCCTCTTCAACTCTTAGTAGATAGACACTTTTACAATGATGCTTTTACAATGACTGTACAATCATACTTTTACAATGATTGTACAATGATACTTTTACAATGACTATATGCAGTGCTGCCCACTTGAAGACTTCATGTGGTGAACTTATTATTGTTGTTCTACACCTTGATTGCTGCTATTGTCACGCTACCCTTTCTCACTCTTTAGAACATTATATTATGCATTGAGTCTTCTCTTCATGAATATATAATACCTGCAAAAAGTTTTCAAGGAAATATCCATGACATGATAATAGCAAAACTTACCTCATCCTATAGAGCATATGTCAATGTTAAACAAATTAGAATAGAAGGAACCTAATGCAATTAAGATATGAACATGCATATATAAAAGATAATTACCTGGATTTTACCTCTGTAGCATCATTTTGCTACACCGTGTTCTTTGCTGCCCTAGAAAGTTTGGTCCTTTACAACCCTTGACCGCACTTGATCTAGGTTTTTTTCTTTCCTTCTAGGAGCACAATATTGAATCTGATGTATCATTATGAATTTAGATCCCCAATATGTGATCTTCGGTCCTATAGTAGCCTTATGAGTCTTCTTTCCAATGCCACAGGTCTGACATGATTTGGATTCTTCAAGGCAAAGTTATGACCAATCTCTCACAATGACCTAATTATGGACTAGTTCAGTAGAGTGAACTTGTATGGAGTTCCACGTGTCACTGTTTCCTCCTTTGGCTATGAAATTGATATACAAAAACTACTATTCATGCAATATCTACAACCTTTTATAGAATTCCAATCCCCTTCTCCTTTTTTTCCCATGGAAAATTCGTAATTTCATTAGTTAAAGAAATTACATTCTATAGATGCATATGCATATTCCGATATTTCTATCAATGAACACTGCATCAGTAGAGGCAGTAAACAACAACTACCCTCTCCTCGTAGGGAAGTAGCCCAGACAGAGTCTGAAAGGGAGTCAAAATGATACGAAATAACAACAGAGTATATATTATCTTGTTCCTCGCAGGGAGATAATATCAAGAACATGAACAATACCAAAACTATGGCTGCATATCAAAGCCAAAAACAACAAAGGAAATATGTACAAAATATGTTTCAGTTCCAATATTTAATTCAAAATGTCCATGAATGGCCTGTGATAGAACTGGTGGTGTTCTCCATCAATCTGTTTGATGATCAGCCAGTTGCCCTGCTCCCTGATCACGCCTTTTTTGGAAAGATGGTCAACCTCTGTGTTCCGCTCCATGTATATATGATTACATGAAAATTGGTCAAATATGGAAATCAATCTTAAAGCCTCATCAAGAATGTGCCTCAATGTAAAATTCCTACAAGAAGATACTCTATTCAACCAATCACAGACAATCTTAGAGTCACCAAACAACTATAATGCAATGTAGCCCTTCTCCAATGTAAAACGAATGATATGATAAGCTACTGCAAGTTTTGCAAAGTTATTTGTGCCCCTTCTAAAGCCCATAGATAGGCAGTAAGAGTGCCTCCCAGATAAGTGAAATGGGCCCCCCACCATAGGCATCATCTTGTGCTACCCCATCAAGGTATGCCCAGGGTCTACTGGGGTCAATCTATTCTTGGGTGATAGAGTGGGGAATAGGGGGAGAAGGGTCATCAGGGATAAGATCATAGTCTGCTTTTATCATGGTCACCAAACTAGACCATCTAGGGGGGATGTTATGGAAAATCAATTGATTCCGAGCTACCCAAATAGCCCAACAAAACAGTAGGGGAAGGTTTCTCAATTTATGAGGCAAGACATATTAGTACCACATATCCCAGGCCTCAATCAGAGAGCCTGAAAAATTAGAGGGGACAGTAGCAGACGCCAGATACAAAGCGCTACTCACAACGTGGCAATGTAGAAAAATGTGGGAAGTAGACTCTCCTGCATTGTTGCAAAAGTAACACTAGTGAGGGGCATAAAAGGTTCATTTTAGCAGGTTATCTCCTATGGGGATCTTGTTTTTCAAAATACACCACATAAGAACTCTAGATCTAGGAGGTGCCTTAAGCTTCCAGAGGATTTTCCACCAGTGTAAAATGACCTGAGGCTTACACAGATTAGCCAGGACCAAATAACCCTCCTTGGGTGTATATCTCCCAGATTTCACCAGGGCCCAGATAATCTCATCCTCCCCCTCCGTGATATGGATATGTGCCTCCATAAGGGCCTGTGTAAAGTCCCTCCAGTGCTGCCTTCAATGAGGTGGGATATTGAGCTGGCCAACTATTTTCCAACCTTGTTGAAGGAAGGAGGAGTTGTGTTCGTCTGCAATATGAGTGAGGTGTGGGATATGCTGCTCATTTAAGTGTGCTAATAGATCTGGAGGCAGTCTATGCATGTCCCCACAACCAATCTGTTAGTGTCGGTCTTGAGCCCTCCATCGGTGATCAACAGCTCTTTGCATATGCATAGGCAGGTGTCTCATCAGCATCAGTTTTGCATCCCGTTAGGCATGCCATAACACTGATGGAGGAGCTGGTCTTTGTTCCCTTCTTGGCTTTGCTGGAATCAGGTCATATCATTTGAATAAGCTTGTGTCACACTTGTTTTATTTTTGTCTTGAAATCCCAAGTCTAGGTCTAGGGTTTTGGTCAAAATCACTGCAAGGTCATGAGTCAAAGGTCTAATAGTCCCCAGCAAGCCGGAAGGAGGTATGTAAATATGTTCCATTGATATTTTTCATCAACTACAGCTCATTTATACCTTGGATTTAAAAACTCTGTTTTTAAACCCAAGGTCATGTGAAATTTGCAAAAATAAGGAAAATTTTCAAAATTCTTCAGAATGCCGGCAATAACCCTGGTTTCCTCGCCAGAGTCCATCAGATAGTCAACCTGCAAAAAGAACCAAATTAAAGCACTCAAAAGATCAATTTCAGGCAAAGTGAAATTTAAAACAGTGTGAAAATGAATGTCAAAACATACAACATTAGAAAGTGGGTTTGTTGATTTAATTTTTTCTAATGTGGGCCTATAAAGACTAAATTTCCCTCTACATAGCCTCATTATGCATTTGCAAGCTTGCAAAACACAAGAGAGAGCTCAAAGAAGGCGATTTGCAGCAATTGGGTGCATTTCCAAGGGGCATGACCACTCGAACCAGGTGCACGACCAATTGGGCGGGGCGCGACCACTCAGCGCCACTCCTACAGTGCATTTTCAGAAGGGGCGCGACCACTCAGAGGGGGCGTGACCACTCGAACCTGGGGCGCGACCACTCGGCCTGAGTTTGCCAGAAACCCTCCAAAATCAATCAAATCGCCCTCCCAAGTGCCAAATCGATCGAGGTAGGCTCTAAATTCATCAATGATGCCAAGGGATGATTAAATAATGATGTGTCTAATGGTTTTATCCTTTAAGATTTGCAAGAGAATGGATGAATTTGGTTGTTTTTAATGTAGGCATTGTGCTAGGGTTTGTGTGTTTTCTCAAGGTTTTAAGTCCCTCTTATCCCCTCCTTGTTTCCTTTTAAATTAAATTCACAAATGTTAATACATGTTTATCTCTTATTTCATTTGCAAGAAATGCTAAATTTCCCATCCCAAATTCCTAAAAACCCTATCCCTCCCCAAATCCCCCTTTCATATTCCACCCAAACCCTAATACCCTCCACACAGCAAACAAATTAAATGAACAGCAGCAAGGAAAACAAAAACAATAACACAAAATATAAAAATATTATGTGAAAAGAAAAATAGCAATAGTATGCCAAAATGACCAAATATGAACAGAAGAGATATTGCTGTGTATAAAAAAAAAAAAAAGGCATGCTGCTGTTATGATATCCATAGAAAAAATAAAAAAGATGCAACTATATATATTTAGAAAATGGATATATTGCTGTAGTTATGGTCTACAAAAGTAATGTTGCTGTGTCTCCCAAAACCAAATCCTGTTTTCCCTTTTACTCTTTTCCTTTTGAAGTTGTCAATGAAATCCCTTTTCTCCTTTTGACAAAAATATAAATAAAGCCCTCCTTCCCCTATGACCAAATGTACATGAATCCCTTTGAAACAACAAAGTTTGCCTCATGATGTACATTAAGGGACAAAAACTCAAATGAACAATGCTGTCCCATACCCCTGTTGAAATGTATGTCCTTTCCCTTGGTCACTATCATACATGTTTTCCCTTATGATAAAATCCTAATAAAAGTATTTCGTTGCAAATGATTTCCTAAAAGATGAGATGATATGTTTAAACATTTTGTGAATTATCCCTAAAAATCCCTATTTTTATATTTTCCCATTCCTTATTAAAATTCCCTCCCCTAACATTTCCCTTATGATTTTTTCCCCTTGAAAACAGCATACTTCTCAGCATTTTGCAGGCAGAGGCAGTAGTTCTATTTATCTTTCAGCTTGCCCATCTTGCTCCAAAACCATGTCAGACACCGAGACTTATGAGCAAGGTGATGACCATTCATCATCTACAGAGGTGGAGGTACAGCAGAGGCCTCGTAAGGGGGGCAAAGGTGGTCATCATAGGAGACAGGAACCTACCTCTTTGGCAGAATTGCAGGCTTGTCCTTTGGCAATGAATGGTTTCTGTTACATGTCATGTTTTCAGTTCTGTGAGAGGCTTGCTCAAATTCAGCATCACAGGGAGTTGGCTCGTTTATTTGTTTTGCACCTTCATGATGGGTAGGTCACTCTTGCAGGGGTGAATTTTGTACTATCTCCGGAGATGATTTCAGAGGCTTCCAGGATACCGAATCTGGGAGAGGTGTGGCCCAAGCACAAATTGCTGGATTTTGTGTATTTTGAGCCATATGTCAGGCCCTCATTTGTGAGTCACTTGTCAGGGGTCTTTCCTTTCAGATTCCTCCGGGCGGAGTATGCTTTGATCATGCGGCTTATTATGCAGTACTTTACATGAGAGGGAAGATTTTCACAAGTCTTCTCTTGTCACATTCGCATGTTGATGCACTTTACACGAGTGAGGATGATGAACATCCCGGTTTTCTTCTTCCAGGACATTCAAAGGATGTCATCCGTGTTTCAGAGGCAGTCCCTAGCCCAACAACATAGGAGTTTGTGCCATCACGGTCTCATTCAGCTTGTTGTTACTTATCAGTTGAGTCAGCAGGGCATTTCATGGGCAGATTTCATTTCTCATGAGGACTTTACAGCGCCACCACAGCCACGGCTAGAGCCAGAGGCCATTCATGAGGAGGGAGGTCCATCACGCCAGCCTGAGATTATTGTGCCGACACATGTTGTTTCCCCACTACAATGTACATATCAGATAGGTCATAGAACCTTGTTTGCAGCAGCTCGATGAGTATTTTCTCCACAACAGGTGGAAGGGGTCTCGTCATCATCATCAGATCAGCGAGTGTTATCTCCACACCAGGTGGAAGTGGCCTTGTTGCCGACAGTAGCACAGGTAGCAGAGAGGGGGAAGCAGCCCATGATTGAGGAGAGAGTGTCAGGTGATCCGGTTATTGATCTTGACGCTGGTTCTCCTAGCACAGAGCTCAAGGATATCATTCGAGATCAAAGCTCTGAGATTCATTCTCTGCAAACACAATTATTGATGGAAAAATGGATAATCAAATATTTGGAGCAGCGAAACAAACAGCTTGAGGATGAGAAAGAGTTGGATGAGCTGTGGAGGATTCGAAGTGATCGAGTCACCAACTGTAGGAGGCCCGGTGACTTGCTGCCCAAGGAGAGGGAATCCATGCTTATCCGGGTGAAGACACACTTGGAAGAGTTGTTGGCTAAGGCCAATCGAAACAACAAGTTGCTAAGGAACATGAAAAACCATTATTGGGCAAGGATGCATGTTTGCAAAGCGAAGATGAAAATGTTCCAAAGAAGGTTGTCCGAGGTCCGCAAGAGGAGGAAGAAGACCAACCCGCTCCGTATCTTGGCTGAGGCCTCTCTCACTCACCATGATACTCATTATCTTCCTCCTAGCAGCAAACCCAAGAGATTTTGAAAATTTTGAGGCATTTTTGGCATTTTTGGGAATTTTACAGGTTTTGGCCATTCGAGTGGTCTCACCCCGTATGCGACGAGTCATGAGGACAGCTCAGAATGGGGAAAACTCTACATTTTTGGATTTTTCATGAAAATATACACTTGCCTATGAGAGGGTTTCAAATTTTGTGAAGATTTGGGCTCCCAAAAGCTCAAAATACAGGCAAATTTTGACTTTCTTTTTTGAGTTGCAGAAAGCAGTCTTGGGAGATTTGATTTTTGAGGGGTCAAATCAACTCCAAATTCATAAATTCTAGTTGGGTTGGAAATTATACTTCCATACCTTTCCAACGAGCTATCCTGCACCTAATTTGGACACCGGGAAGGCCCTCAAACAGAGCTGCAAAGGGGCGCAACCAGTCAAAGTCAGGGGCGCGACCACTCAGGCAAATTTGCCAGTTTTGACCAGTTCGGCCAGCAAAGCACTGTTTTCACCTTGGTTGACTATTTGGGCATGTAAATGATGGATTTTTGTGTAAATTTC
>APFE030909194.1:136737-177945 GCA_000404065.3 Pinus taeda | reverse complement strand
CTCGACCCCTAGAGGTGGGGAAAGGAGGTAGATCTTCTATATTATGCCTTCTCTTACTCATTTTCATGGTTGGACTCTAGAGGGAGAAGCTCATTTGTATATTTTACTTGTATTTCTGCAATTTGAGGAAAAGGAAAGCCAGGGTTTTGCAGACTTCATTGTGGATTCTTGTGGATTATTATGTTGATGGTGTGTTTCCTACTTGTCATTGTAAGTGTGTTTATGTGTTCCATTTCTTAATCTCTTGCTGCTATTTAAACAAAAGAAGTGATAAAGTTTGAATTCATGCATGCCATGCTCAGCTTTCAATTTTGTTTAATATTTATGTTTTCCACTGTCTAGAGAGGATTCAAATTCATTGTTTTCCCTCTTTAGCTTCTTTTCTTTCCTCCCTGATCATCCATCTCAGCTAAAGGCATCAGCATAAACTCCTACCTTGCCCCAAAGAACCACCTACAAAAACTGAGCTCAATCCCCGCACCCTGAGTTGCACTCCCTCCAATTGCCACCAAAAATCCCAAAAAACTTTAAATCAACCCTCCTTATCAGTTTACTAGCCTAAAATCAGTGTGTCTAATTGGTCAACTCATCCTATTGAAAAATCCACCGAGTTTGACCCGAGAGAGCCTTCTCATACCTCGTAGGGCTAGCTACGAGGTGAAATGGTTTGATGTAGCTTTGAGGTTTGTCTATCTCAGCCTAGGTGAAATCTCAAGCGCTAACACAATCCACAGAACAATCCCAATGTGCACATTTTCCCCCGAATGAACCCACCAGGTAATGCCAAAGCGGATGGGCTCCAAGTCTTTTAGAACAGCCTTCCAAATAATCGATATGCCTATGTAGGGACCAGCCGGCTTTTGGATCCAATCCACTACTCAAGCCGAAGCAATGTATTTCGAGTAAGAAACCCTGGTCCATAAACTGTCCGAAGCCACCAATTGCCATCCCAACTTCGTAGCCAATGCAGATCAAAATTCATCCAGCTTCTTGAGGCCCCATTCCCCCCATTTTTTAGGGAGTGTGAGCGCATCCATATTAGCCCAAGCAAATATTCTCCTTGGTAGTTTACCTCTCCATAAGAATCTGCAGCAAATATTTTGGATCCCGAATAGAATGCCTCTAGGGATCCAGGCCAAGGACATCCAGTAAACAGCAGTCACTTCCAGAATGCATTTGATGAGGGTCATATGGCCAGCATGAGAGAGAAACCTAAGGTACCATATGCTGAGCCTTTTCTCCAGCTTGGCTATGAGCCAAGTCCAATCCGCAATCTTGTACCCAATTAGTTTCAACTTGTAACCCAGATATTTCAATCCCTCAACCAGTTCCAACTGCGTGAAGTGGAATCTGTTAAGTGCATAATGAATTTCGTGCTGACAGCATGTCATTACCGTCAAAGTGGATTTTCCTTCATTAATGAGCATACCTGTGGCCTTCTGGAATAAGGAGAATATATCTCTTATCAATGTAAGGTCCCCAATGCTACCATTGAGAAAAACTAGCACATCATCCACAAACAGAAGTTGTGTAAGAGTGCAATTCTCTGTAATCTTTATACCCCTGAGTCTACCCCGCCTATGTTCCTTCGATATGATCCTACTGAATCCTTCCATAACCAACAGAAAAAGCAATGGTGATAGAGGACACCCTTACCTCAGTCCCCGAGTTGAGGTGAAGAAGGGGGTAGCACTACCGTTAATCAGAACACTGAAAGGTATGTTGGTGATGCATCCCATGATCCATTTAATGAATGAGAAAGGAAAACCAAGATGGGTAAGAAGCATCCTCAGGTATAACCAATTAACCCTATCAAATTCTTTAGTTAAATCCACCTTCATTACCATACCTTTGCCTTTTTTGCAATGTAGGGTGTGTAATACCTCCTGTGCCGTCCCTATTGCCTCATGAATTTGCCTGTCCTTCAGGAATGCAAATTTTTCAGGGAGTATATGCTTTGATAAGATAGGCTTCGCATGATTAGCAATAATCTTGTACAAACAATTACAAAGCGAAATGGGACGAAAATCATCAAATGAAGAAGGATTATCTGTCTTCGAAATGAGGGCTATAAAAGTGGAGGTGATGGTAGCTTCCAAGCACCCCAAGGTCTGAGACTCCTCTACGACACTGAGAAAATCTGACCCAATCACTTCAAAGAAAGTTAGATAAAATTCAATGGACCAGCCATCAGGTCCAGTGCTTTTGTATTTATTGAACCATTTCAAAGTGGCTTCCAGTTCTTCCAAGGTGACATCCCGAACCAGATCCTCCTCATCATCAAGCTCCAAATATCTGGGGAAAAGCTGAGCGACTCTGATAATTTCTACTAAATTAGTGTCTCTGGGGTCCCGGTAGGTAGATTTAAAATGAGAGTTTGCAAGTGAGGCAAGCTGAGGGAAAGTGTTAGCAGTACCTCCATGACCATCCCGCATTTGCCAAATAGTATTAATAGCTTTCCTACCATTAGAAAACTTATGATAAAATTTTGTATTTGCATCCCCTTCTCGAACCCAGATGGCTCTGCTCCTCAATCTCCATTTTTCTTTTCTATGCTTGAGTATAGTTCCCCATGCTGAGTAGAGGGTAGAGATGTTGTGCTTGTCTTCTTATAAGCTAAATAGACCACCTTGCTCCTGCTCAAAAATCCCTAACTTGACCTCAATCTGTCTCAGTTCTAGGTCCTCCTGTAATCTTTTATGATGAACCCAATTTCTGGACATATTTTTCAGTGCAGCTAGGTTGTGGATAAAGCCAGCCGTAATAGAGCCCCTTCCCCTGGAGGGTTCCTTTTCCAAAAATCGGTGACCATGTTGATGTATGATGCATCCTTAAGCCAGGTAGAACTGAATTTAAAAGGCCCTTTCGGCTTGTCTTTACCATTATCCAACTCCAAAAAAATAGGAAGGTGGTTCGAGAGACCACCCGAGCCAACCCATTGCCGGATGTTAAGCCCCAATTCCATGACCTGTCCCTTGACAAGAAATCTGTCTAGCCTTCTAGCCAGTCCATTCTCCCCCACTCTATTGTTCCTCCAAGTAGCTTGTAGCTTTGCAGCCGGGATGTCTATGAGATGGTATTGATCCAATATGGAGGAAAATTACTCCAAAAGGGGATCCCTTTGTGCTCGATGTCCCCAGGATTCCGCATGGCCAGTAGAAAAATTGAGGTCCCCTCCGACAATAAGGTTCTCAGTCGAAAAAAGTTCCAATTCCAGTAGGTGGCCCTAGAATTCAGGTCGGTTATGGCAAGGCCCATATATGTTAACAATCCTGAAGGCGATCCCCAGCTTCGTAGAGAGAACATCGGCTCCTATGAATCCTTGACCACCCCAGCCATTGATTTCCTCTATAGTTTGGGTATTAATGCCCACAGCAAGGCAACTAGATCGGCCATGGGCATCTAACCTAGAAAATCTCCAACCTAGCGAATTAGTTCAAGAGTTTGAGAAATGTCATTTGCAGAACCTAGGTCTCCTAAAGGAAAATGATGTCCAAAGCTTCCACAGCTAGTAATCGGCGAAGTGCTAGTTTTTTATCGGGCTTAGCAAGCCCCCTACAATTAAAGGATAGAATCTTCATGGAGGGGGTTCGGAGGGGGTAGTTCTTGCTCTAATAACCCCAGGAATAGTTGATTGCTTGCCCATTGCGATGTCAACATCTGCTTGGGCTTGGCCGATTTTGAATTCAGAGGGGCGGCCTTGGGTATCCTTGAAAGAGGGTGGGGGGTGTAGGATATCAAGACCCCCCTGATCAGGGGCCATGTTCCTTAAGTGAGACCAGGTGATGTATCTAGGAACCATAGCCGATGACAAGGATGTAGAGGGTAGAGGGGGACGGGTGCAAAAGGTGGAAGGGGAGGTGGGGGGGAGAGAGGGGAGGTGGGGCTAAAATCGCATGCATTATGAACAGGAGCTTCAAATGAGAAAATAGACCCCGGACCCAAAATCTGCTCAGCATTAGAATTATGAACATCAGAAAAGCAATGAGTGGGTGGTAAATGGGTGGATTGCATACCCGAAGTGATGGAGTCCCCTAAGGCAGCAGCGGCTGAACCAGGAACATGAGGTGTGGATTGATGGGGCGGCCAACCATGCTTCCTCGAAGCGCTGAGATCAGCTGTCGGAGATCTCAAAACAGGTCCCGAGAGAGTGGTAGTACCTCCAGAGTGTGGGGTAGCCAACCTCTGAATATCCACAGATGCATGAGGTAGTTCCTCTTCGTCAGGGTCTTCATGAGACTAAGCCTCCTGCTCAGGTGCATTCAGAGGGGTTTGTCTCACAAATTGTCTTTTCTTCCAATTTGTTCAGAGGAAATTCTTTGAATAAGTGCCCCACCTTGTGGCAACGGCGACACCTGAACGAGACTCCCTCATAGTCCAGCAACTGCCTCCTTGCAACATCCCTCCATTGAATATTAATAAATTCCATAAGCCCATCTGTGAGGTCCAAATAAATTAAAATCCTAGTGAATGCCATTTTCTCGATGGAAATAAATGAGTCATCATAGGTAAGAAACTTGCCCATGGCATCCCCAATCTGTTTGAAAATCTGCTCAGTCCAGAAGTGAACGAGAAGACTAGGGAGACAAACCCAAATTGGTCCTGCCCCCGCTCTTTCCAGTTCTGGGTCAAACAAAGGCATCCATCTTCAGAGGAGGATAGGAACCTAGTCTATGTGCCAGATTGTGGAGAGAACCCAGTTAGTGTGGGCAAGGCATTTGAATCTTAGCGTGAACCACCCATGAACAAAAGTATGTACCCTAGGAGGTTCCAACAGGTGATGTCCCCAAACCTCCATAGTCCATTTTTGGAGCTGCTCCACACTGTAGTGCCGGCCCCTCACATGCCCCACCAGTACCTTCTCCGTTGAATCCATGGCTTCACTGAATGTTGTGTCCTCAGCAAGCTTGAGAAAGATTTCGTTACTACACAGAGGGAGGTGCTTTTTTCTCTTGGAAGTCCTTTTCTGTTTGCTACTCATGCCACTAGCCAAATTATCCTCCTATACCACCTCGTGTGAAGCCGGGACCTTATTTGTCAGAGGGCCTTTAGCACTAAGGTTGTCGAAATGCCCCAAAATGATCCCAATACCAATGAAATTGCCCATAGAAGGGTTCCCCATGACCTGTGGAAGTGAATGTACCTGTAGCCTACCCACCTGAGCTGAAGGGCCCTCCTCCAAGGGTTTTTCTGCAACTATCTCTGCAGGATTGGAACCCTGGTCTAGCCCTAGGGTTTGAGTCGTTGGGGCACTCCAAAGCGCAGCCTCTGCTTGAGAGTCTGTGAGAAGCGGCGGACCAGTGTATTCTTGAATAGTAGCTGATCCAACCATAACCAAGATGGAAGGAATGTGCTGAGAGAGTGTAGGGAGCGCATTGACCTCTGCTGTTAGTTCATGGTCAGAAACTAAAAAGTCATCCACTGTGGTCCCCGTCTGCACCCAAATCGGCTGGTTTTTCGACAGAATCGAAGAAGAAGTGGTTTTGTCCTCCATGTCTGTCTATGACCTGAGCTGACAAATGCCTGCTGGAATGTTAGAGAGGAACCACAAACCATCTAGGGGAGACCAAAACTAACCGAAAATAACCGCAAACTACTATGGGTTAAAACCGTGGTTGATGCCAAGGAAACCGTAAATAGTTCAAGAGGGCACCCGCCAGGAAGCTTCGTTACAGATTCAGGTGCTCAACGAGGCTCGAAGCCCTAACCCCAATCTCCTATGATACCTGATTTCATCATTGCCTAGGAGCACATCCTCCTCTTTAGCAACAAAATTTTCCAATCCAATCCCCTTCTCAGAGAGAGAGTTATGAAGATTTTCCCAAGTTCACCTCTTTGAGATGAAATTCAGGAGCCTGCAAAAACCCTATCTTCCACAGATCATATCTCTGAAACTATAGAAAACCAAGATCTTCAATTAGGTCACTATGTTCATCAAGTTTTCGTCTCAAATGGGTTTTAATTTTTGCATGTAATACTTTGCAGAAATAAAGTTATAGAAAAAATGCCATAATCACTATGTTTGGAGGATATATGAGATTTCTTTTTATAGAGTTGAGAGTCACTTCTATAGAGAATGTTGGAGGGATTTTAGGAGCTTAAAATATTATTAGTTATTGACTATTCAATGACCAAAATCAATGATAAATGCCATGCTACAACCACATGGGGTTTTAGCCCACTAATTTGGGTTACTAACTTCAATCTTGAATAACTTACAAACCGTGAGGAATTACGAGGAGAGTTATATACTGATAGAAAGATATTTTTGAGTAGATTGTTACTATAATGGTTATGAAATGAGAAGCCATGAATGATGATGCCCAATGTGCCATGGAAATTCATGGTCATCCTTGGTGTTGCTTGGGTTGACAGGAATGACAACCTTAGATAATCTTTAGATCAACAATCTCCCCCTTTGGCATTGATGGCAACACAAGTACTCCCCCTACGATCAAGGCACCTCTTCCTAGTTCCTTCTCTCCCCCTTTGACATCAATGGAAAAGGGTAACTCCCCCTGACACATAACCATCCTGCAGACCTATACACACTTCCACTCCCCCTTTATTTTCTGAATAAGGAAATCTAATGAGAACTTGGGAGAATCCCAAGCTTCTGACAAAGATATTCAAATGCTTTACAAGGTAATGTTTTAGTGAAGATATCAGTGATTTGTTCTTTTGTACCAACATATTCAAGTTTGATATTCTTTTCAGTGACTTGTTCTCTAACAAAATGATATTTGATCAGAATGTGTTTTGTTTTTCAATGCATGACAGGATTCTTGGAGATGTTGATGGCACTAGTGTTATCATAGAAGATGGGAATAGGCTCACTGAATTGTACTTGAATATCTTGCAAAGTTTTTTTCATCCAAAGGATTTGAGTACAACAAACTATTGCTGCAATTTATTATGTTTCCACTATAGATAACGAGATTGAGGTTTTCTTTTTGCTCAACCATTATAGAAGACAACCACTTAGATAAAATGTTGCTCCACTAGTACTCTTATGATCATCAACGCTTCCTGCCCAATCTGCATATGTAAAGGCTTGAATAATTAAATTGTCACCCTTGGGATACCACAAGACATATTCTATTGTGCCCTTTAGATATCAAAGAATTCTTTTGATGATAATAATATGTGATTCTTTTGGTGCTGCTTGGAATCTTGCTACTTGCCCAACTTCTTGCATAACATCTATTTGATAGGCTGTTACATATAGAAGAATACCAATCATAGATCTGTACAACCTCTAATCCACATCCTTAGATGAGTCGTTTATGCTCAATTTTCAACCTGTTACCATTGGAGTAAGGACGGGTTTGCAATCTTCCATTTTGAATTTCTTGAGCATTTCCTTGATGTACTTGGCTTGACATCTAAATATTCCTTTCTCTTACTGATATATTTGAAGCCCTAAGAAGTATGTCAATTCACCAAGTAAATACATCTCAAACTCACTTTGCATCTTTGCAGAAAAGTTCTTACTTAGTCAATCATCATTGCTACCAAATATTATATCATCCACATATACCTCAACAATTGTCAAATTATCTTTATCTATTTGTACGTAAATATTGATATCATCAATACCTTTTTTGAACCCTTGTTGACATAGATATCCATCAAGACAAGCATACCATGCTCTGGGAGCCTACTTGAGACCATACAGAGCCTTCTTTAACTTGCAAACATAGTCTTCTTTTTCTGATAGTAGAAAGCCTTCAAGTTGTTCAATGTAAACTTCTTCTAATTCACCATTCAGAAATGCTAACTTAACATCCCTTTGGTAGAATTTTATTTTTCTTGAACATGCATAGGTGAGAAACATCTAGATGGCTTCCATTATGGCAATTAGTGCAAATGTTTTGTCGAAATCAATTCCTTCCACTTGTGCATAGCCTTTGCAAACCAATCTTGCTTTGTTTCTGGTAACTTGTCCATCTTCATTTAATTTTTTCCTGAACACCCATTTAGTCCCAATGAAATTTTTATATTTTGGTCGTGGAACTATTCCCATGTGTTATTCTTCTCAATTTGATCCACTCCTTCATTCATAGCTACTACTCAATGTTCGGCTGGCTTCCTCAAAACTACTAGGCTCAAAGGTTGCTAGAAAAGAAATGTGAGCTTGTTGTGATGAACAAGGTTTTCAACCTTTTCTTGTTCCAATTCCTTCATTTATGTCACCAATGATTTTATTTGATGGATGGCTCTTTTGAATCCATTCTTTTGTTCTCTTTGGAGGAGCTTCTTGTTGTTGTTCCTGTATATCTTATTAATCATTATTTACTTCTTCTTGGTTGACAGTTGCTTCTTGTTCTAGAATTTTCTCTATACCTTTTTTAGCCTCTCTCTCAAATTTCAAAGATTCTAGATCCTCATCATTATTCATTAGAACACCATCTTCATCAAATGTAACATTTATGCTCTCTTCATCTTAGATTATAGCATTTCTTGGCCTTTCTTTTGCGTGAGTAACCAACAAAGATACCTTCGTCAACACGTGATTCAAACTTACCGAACCCTTGATCTTCTCTTTTGATATAACATTTGCTTCTAACGATTCTAAAATATTTTACATTAGCCGGTTTTAATTTCCATAATTCATATGGGGTCTTGTTGCAATTATTTCTGAGTAGACTTCTGTTGATAATGAATATTGTCGTATCAATTGCGTGAACCCAAAATTTTTCATCCAATTTTGAGTCCTTTAGCATTGCTCTACCCATTTCCTATATGGTTTTGTTCTTTCTTTCAACAACTCCATTTTTCTGAGGTGTTCATGCTATTGAAAATTGTCTTTTTATTCCATTTTCATCATAGTGTTGCTGAAATAATTTGGAAGTGAATTATTCGCCATTATCTAATCTTCAACACTTTATTTTCAAATCAGTTCCATTTTCGACCAACTCCTTGTAGATCTTAAAGCACTCAAATGCTTCATATTTTTTCTTTAGGAAACTAACAGCTATCATCCTAGTAAAGTCATCTATCATTAACATGAAACATAATTCTCCATCTAAGCCTTTTGTTCTCATAGGACCACATAGATCATTATGTATCAATTCCAATGGATGTGATGCAAAGTGTTCTTTTGTTTTAAATCCAAATTTTGTCTGTTTTCCCTGCCGACAGGCCTCAAATAGTGTGTTGGAAGGTTTTGAGATTTTCAGCATTTCTCATACTGATTCCTTTTTGCTTGTCCTAACAGGACTGTCAAATTTTATGTGACCCATTCATTTGTGCCATAACCAACTTTCATCTTCTTTAGCTAGTAGAGATGATTTAGTTGCTTCATCCAGAACATATATGTCATTTGGAGCTTGACTTTTTGTAGCCACAATTTTACCATACCTGCCTTCCCTGATTTCACATTTTGTGAGTTGAATAGCATTATGTGTCCTTGATCACACATTTATCCAACACTAAGAAAATTATGATTAATGTTTTCAACCAATAGAACATTCTTGGCTAGAGCATCTTTGCTTATGAGACTGACGATACCTGATTCTATAACATTTGAAGATCCATCATTTCCAAAGGACACGGTTCCATCCTTATTCTCTTTCATAGATACAAATTTATTTCTATATCCCGTCATATGCGTTGAGAAACTTCTATCAACATACCACACATCTTTGTTGTTTTGAGCCTTGGGAGCAAGAGCACAATTATCAATCTTCTTCTTCTTCAATTTTTTTCATTTTGTGGCTTCAAAGATTCTTCTAAAGGATTTTCAAGTCTGCAGCCTCTGGATATGTGTCCAAAGTTTCGACATTTGTAACATTCAATATTATTTCTTAAATGTTGAAATCTATTGATGTTTCGTTGAGCCCTGGGAGGTTCATATTTGACAAATCTCTTGGAATTGTATTGGTTCCTAGGGTACGTGTGACATTCTACAACTTTATGACCATATTTTCCACATGAATAACAATAGCCATGAAAATATGTTGGTACATGGATGGAAAACTTTGTCGGGGAATTGTCTTCCAAGGCTGTTCTTGCAAATCTTGTCCAATGAAGTCTACATGCCTATTAGATCTCATAGGTCCATTTTATTTTTTTGTAGAAGGCCCTACTTCTTCTTTCTAACCGAGGCCAGTTATGTCATTGTAAGATCGTTGATTGTTGATGAGTTCTTCCAATGCCCTTGAGTTTTTGGCATAGTTTTGGATAGTTTCTCCATTCTTCACTTCCTTACGTAGTGAGACTACTTCGGCTTCTAATGCTTCCCTTTCTCAGTTGCTTTCTTCCAACTTCTTTTGAAGTGACTCTTCAATACATTTGTGTTCTTCAACTTCAATTTTGAGACCTTGAACTTGTTCTTCAAGAGTATTGGAATGGATCTTCTCAGGCTTGAGTTCTTTTATAATCTTGATTGCCTCCTTAGAAAATTCTTCTATGTTCAACCCTTCTTCATCGTTGTTTGATACCTCTTGTTTATTGTGCTTGGCCATAAACAATAATCTCTCATTGGCTTCTTCTTCATTGTCATTGTCTTCAACGGATGATGAGCTATCTTCTTTAGTGAGAAAGTTCCTTTTGAATCCTTTCTTCTTGCCTTGCTTGTTGAATTTATTAAACCATTTCTTTTATTTTCAGTTTCCATCACTTTTGTTCAAATATTTTTTTGCAAAATGCCCAACCTCACCACAACTGAAATATATCAATGGAAGTTTACCTTTGAATTTTCCCTTACTAATTTTTAGTTTTCTCATAAAGTAAGAATATTCTCCATCTGAAAAACCTTCTTCATCATCTTCCTTTTCTTCACACTTGCAGGTGTAGGTCTTTTCCTTTGAAGGTTGTTTTTCCTTATTGGCTTTCTTAGATGCAACGAACGTAGTTTCTAGATGCGAAGTATCCTCTTCTTCATCAGTATTCATTTCATATGCTATGAGAACTCCATGTAATTCCTCTTTGCTGAGTTTGGCCAAATTTGCACTGTATTCTAAGACCGATACCTTTGGGTTGAAACTTCTTGGTAATGCTTTAAGAATCTTTCATATAATAGTCTTCTCGTCAACAGGCTCTCCCAATCCTTCTAGGGTGTTGGTTATTTCATCAACGAGTTGGAAGTATGCAGTAATGTTGTCATCTTCTTTCATTCTGAGTTGCTCAAATTTTTCTCTGTAGATTTGAAGCTTTTCTTCTTTGAAATTTGAGTCACTTGCATATATACTCTCAAGCTTGTCCCATAATTTTTTTGCAGTTTTACAACCCAACACCTTATGACAAGCAGATTCAATAAGTCCATTGATAATAATATTCTTTGCTTTTGCATCATTTACCAAATTCTTCTTACCTTGTTCATATACAGTTGGTGTAAAGCCATTTTGAACAGTGTCCCATACTTTGTAACCTTGCACCAAGAGATAGACCTCCATTCTTCCTTTCCAGAGTGCATAATTATTTTCATTGAACAGATGTACACCATTCTTGGTATGCTCCATGATCTCCTTCCAGCTGTTAAACTGCTATTGAAGGAACCAAGCTATGATACCAATTGTTGGAAATACTGAGAGGGGGTAGAGGGTGGGAGAATCAATATTCCTTCTAATTAGTGTTATTATTAAGCATTCAAATAATTAGTTAATCTTCAATTATTATCAGTGTTTGTACAATGATAGCAATAAACAAAAGGAACACAAATGCACATAGTTTTTAAGGTGGAAACCCTCTCTGGGACAAAAACCAATTGAACACTATTCTAATAATTATTTAATCTTCAACTTCAATTGAAAATGATGCTCCAAATTCCTATAATATAGAAAAGCATTCCTCTCCAGTTCCCATTGGATGGATGCTCCAATGCTCGAGATTCTTCAGTAGTCAACTGAACAGATAACCCAACACCCAATGAGCTACAATTCACCCTAGCACCACCCTACCACCATGAAGTTTTCACAGGCTTGAACCTATTGGTGAATTCATGCACTAGCCTAGCACCACCCTACCACCCTATAGAAGAATAAAAGAAGAATGGACTCCCGTACTAGGGAAAATGGTCCACTTTACAATGATATAGAATGATGCAGAAGGATAAGACACACTAGACCATAACCCCAATTATGACACAACCACCTAATGATGATCCTAGACCTCCTAACACTACCTCTTCAACTCTTGGCAAATAGACACTTGTACAACTTTTACAATGAGTCTTTTACAATGAATCTGTACAATGATACTTTTACAATGACGGTACGTAGTGCTGCCAACTAGAAGACTTCAAGTGGTGAACTTCTTATTGTTGTTCTGCACCTTTATTGTTTCTCTTTTCATGCTACTCTTTCTCACTCTTTATAACATTATATTATGCATTGAGTCTTCTCTTGATGAATATATAATACCTACAAAATTTCTTCAAGGAAATAGCCATGACATGAAAATAGCAAAACTTATCTCATCCTACAGAGCATATGTCATTGCTAGACAAATTAGAATACAAAGAACCTAATGCAATTAAGAGATGAACATAAATATAAAGAATATACTTACCTAGAGCTTACCTATGCTACATCATTTTGCTGCACCTTGCTCTTTCCTGCCCTAGAAAGTCTGGTCCTTTGCAGCCCTTGACTGCACTTGATCTAGTTTTTTTTTCTTTCCTTTTAGGAGCACGATATTGAATCTAATGTATCTTTATGATTTCTGATCCCCAATATTTGTTCTACGGTCCTATAGGATCCGTCTGAGTCTTCTTTTCAATGCCATAGGTCTAACCCGATTTGGATTCTTCAAGACAAAGTTATGACGAATCTCTCACAATGACCTAATTATGGACTTGTTCAGTAGAGGGAACTAGTATGGCGTGCCATGTGTCATTGTTTCCTCCTTTGGCTCTAACATTGATACACAAAAAACTACAGTCCATGCAATATCCTCCAATTTTTACATAATTCCAATCCCTTTCTCAAAGAGAGAGTTATGACAATTTTCCCAAGGTCGCCTCTTTGAGATGAAATTCGGGAGCCTGTAAAAACCCTAACTTCCACAACTCATATATCCACACATATAGTGAACCAAGATCTGAATTCAATCACGAAATTCATCAGGATTTCTATTCAAATGGGTTTTAATATCAGCCTCCAAGACTTCGCATAAATAAAGTTATAGCGAAAATTCCACGATCACTACGTTTGGAGGATAAATGAGATTTATTTTTATAGAGTTGAGAGGGGCTTCTATAGAGAATGTTGGAGGGATTTTAGGAACTTAAAAATTTATTAATTATTTACTATTCAATGACGAAAATCAATGATAAATGCCATGCCACAACCACATGGGGTTTTAGCCCACTAATTGGGGTTACTAACTTCAATCTTGAATAACTTACAAACCGTGAGGAATGACAAGGAGAGCTATATACTGATATAAAGATATTTTTGAGTAGAGTATTCCTATATTGGTTATGAGACTAGAAACCATGAATGATGATCCCCAATGTGCCATGGAATTTCAGGGTCATCATTGGTGTTGCTTGGGTTGACATCAATGACAACCTTAGATCATCTTTAGATCAACAACTTCGAGCACCAACATAACTGACGTTGCTTGCACCAAATCTTCTACAATACTGTAGTTTTGGGAAGCATGTGTAGATGTATTATGTGTTTTGCACCAAGGTACCCCTTTTGGGGGGTGAATCAAAATATCGACAACCGACCTTTCGATATGAAGATCGTTAGGTGGCGGTGGGTTTTGACTCGAGGAGGCTTCCTCAGCATTAGTGACTGGAGCTCCATAAGTTTTGGCTCTTGTTTGAAGGTATACCATTTCAAAGGTGTAAATGGTAGATAGTCCTTCACCAGTTGAAGGATGATACAAAGCGACATTGCCCCCTTGCGGGGGTTGGAGTTGGTTTGCAATAAGATGTTGCTGCTGTTGAGCAGGGAAAGGGTTGTTTAGGACTGCAAGGGTCCGACTAGTGTACTTTTGGGCAAGGAAATATGTGCATTCATGGAGACGTGGACAACAATGTGTCATATGGTCTTCCACACAGATTTTGCAAGGGAACTTGGAAAGTTTGTCCTTACAACTATCAGGAGGTGCAATAACTTTTTTCTTTGAGTTGTACTTCTTGGTTGACTGCTCTTCAGAAGGAGTGGTGTTTTTCTTGTTCTTCTTGTTCTTACCATCAGGTTTTTGTGTATACTGCATGGAGTTTATTGTGGCGGTAGGAAGAGTAGTTGGAGATAGCACTGATAATACCATCGGTGTGCGCACCAAGTTCCTGAGTAGTGGGAGCATTGAAGTTTCTAGGGGCATTGGGAATGACATCGTATAATGTGCCAAACTGTGAGTAAATCAAATCTAAGTGTTGGGGATGATGAATGGATTGTTCTTCCATGATCGCACCACCTAAGGTGACATCTTTAGTGATTTGGGGGAGAAGAGACTTGCAAAACCAATCCGCTAATAGATAGTCTGGGAGGGGAGCTTTGACCAACCTCCGACTATGTCTCCATTCATGAATGCGATCAAAGATGTGGGTGGCAGTGTCTTGACGTAAAGAAGTAAGGAGTTTTGTCCCAGTTTCATAACGGATGGGTAGCTTAAAGTTCTTTAAAAATTCCATCGCTAAAGTGCCAAAGGTATTGACTGACGCGCGTGGTAACTCAATGTACCACTCGGCTACATTACTAGTAAGGGTGTAGGGAAAGAGCCTAAGCTGGATACTACCATCCACCATGGAGTTAAAAACACACCATAAATGATAGGTGGTGATGTGTGTACCCAAATCCTCCCCTTGTTTCCCTTCAAACTTTTGGATGTCTGTGGGAATTTTGTGCAGGATAAGAGGCCAAAGTAAGTTGTGATAGATGGGGCCATTGGTGAGTTTGTACAAGTCGGGGATATCAAGTGTTGCCAAGAAAGGCTAGGTGTTTGATGCCCCTGAATCAGACCAAGGTGATGGCATATGACTTGAGGATCCTTGCGGTCCTCCCATCATGTTGTTATCAATATTATACATAGGATGCGTGGAATAGTAATTTACTTGGGGTATAGTCATATATTATGGCTATCCATAGGGATTGTTAGACTGGGGGATGTAAGTGCCACCAGGATAAGGAATACCCCCTTGACTCATTTGATATTGAGAGTGGGGTGCGCATATGGATTGAGCAATACCTTGTTGAGGGATCCCGATCTCCACATAATTAACTATAGGTCCTTGACTGACATAAGGAGGTTTCATGTCAATCAATGATTGTCCCTGTTGTCCTATAAATGGAGGGGGAACTGTAACATTCCCAACCAGTATGTGCATATTAGGATCGGTGCCCCGAGGCATCTGAACCTAGGGGTTGGAACTAAAAAATGGATTCCAACCAAAAGGGTTGTTGAAGGGACCCATGCTAACCATGCTATTTGTAGCGTTATATGTAGCACTTGTCGAAGGTCCAAGAGCTGACACAAAAGGGGCAGAAATCGATATGTACTGGGTTCCACTCGCATTGGGTGTAATGATAGGGTTCAAACCTGCGACAATTTGGATAGCATGGTTTGCCATTAGAGGTGTGGTACTGATTGTCGACTAGGGAGGTGGCGGTGGACCAAAAGTGTCCACAAAATCCCACGACCCATTAGTCATCAATGGGATGGTAGATATAGGTCGAACATAAGACATAGGAGGTAGAAATTTAACTGGAATCAAGAGTGGTCCCAATGGATTCGTGATCGGAGGATCGTATGGAGGAATGAAACCTTCAGTAAAGAAATCTTCCAGTAAGCTTGAGTCGTGGGATGTCCAAACTGATTCAGTGTTAAATCTTGGAGACTGATTGCCCGAAGATGGGTAATTCAGTTCACTAGGGCTCGACAGATCCTCCAAAATGAGTTTTTGAAGACCTAATAGCCATCTAGATTGATGACGAGGGCCAAATGTAGCCACGGTGACTGATAAATTTTATCAATAAATTTTACAGTGATATTTATTAAAGTCTTGGTGATAACAAGCAGGCACCTAAAAAATAAAACAAACCCAAAAGAAATCAATCAACAAGCAGAGGGTATGACCCTGTCTAATAAACACCATTTGCTGGAGAAGAAACTCAGTATCACAATGGATAAAAGAGAGAGTTGTCCAAATGTATAGTTATGATTACTCTTGAGCTTCGCTCGAAGCTCATATTAAGGGGCCAAGTACTTTCATGAAGACGATCACCCTCCCAAAAACTGAAGATAGAGTAGGTTCATCTGTGTTAGGTACTAGGGAAGCCTGCCCTAATCACCTTGTGTTCATCCCTAAAATTATGGCCACTATGGGTACCTCAAATCACAAACACTACTAGGGGGGACATAGTCACAAACTGTACATTGTGTGGGCAGGATCCCTAAGTCCCCAACTCAGCTCTGATATCCCTGAAGGGATCCTCGATACACATAATACCCAAAGGATATGCATGCAAAAGCGGGCTACCTATTTATAGTCCAATTTTGTCTCGTATTTAGCTCCACTTTTACTGGAGTGGTCCCAGATAGTATGAGTGCAGAAGGATTTCTCTCATTAATGACACTAGTTTTGGTGTATGATCTTGGGCAGTTAACTCACAACTGCCTAACCTAAGATCCTAGCCTAAAATAATATGTGTTTACTCAAAAAAGAGTTGTTGAGTGAAATAAGTTGCTTCTACAAAGGAAGAGCCATTTATATGTCAATATATATACCATGCATCCAGTTCAGTAAAACACAAGCACAATCGACAGAACTACAATGCTCACTAACAACTTTTGAAACCAAATAAATGCAGATCTAACAAACTAAGTAGAATACAATAAAAAAAATTGTATTTTCTTTTTTTATAAAAAAGCTTTAAGTAGTAAAGCTATTTCTTTGAAAGAAAAATTTGTACCGAAGACAAATATCAATCAAACCTGCACAGCTGGAGATCCCTGATTAGTTTACAAGCAATTTCCCGACCCAACAGGTCACATAACAGTCTGTTTATCAAGAAATGGATGGCTAACGCACTGTAACAGAGGGTACAGAGAGTTAATAGCTGCACTAACGCACTGCGTGTAAGGCCACAATGCTTTATCAAGAATTTTTCACGCTGAAAGATAGCATTCGTGAGGAAATAAGCTCAAAAAGAAGGTTGTGGGGATCATATCTAGGGCTAAGCACAAAGAGAAGGGTGTTGTATAGTCCTGAGTGGTCATAAAGGGGATCAATAAGTATAGGAAGGCCTGGAAGAAAGAGAGATCTAGGAACTTTTTAGGAGAAAACCGAGAACTAAGTGTAGTCCACAGTGGAGTCGCCAATTATTCTTTATGGATTAATGCTTCGGTGTTTGGTGACGGAGATACCCTCAAGGATCTTCTCGCGATCCTTGGCAAACTATCAGATTAGTTGCAGCTAGAACAAAGATACATGCATATCCATGTTTGTCAAATGAGAATCAAAGCAGGAAGAAGGACTTATCACCTTAAGTCTTGGTGTTGTGTTGTTGGAGAGCACAAAGTAGCGGAGTGGAAGACCCCTCAGCTAGCTCCAAGATCAAAACATGCACATAGACAAGACAAGGCGTAATATCACAACATATAACTTTGACAATCAATGCACTAACATATAGAGATATCTATTTACATGTATCTAAAACACTCATAATAAAAACACTACATAAACATGTAAAATAATTACAATACCAATGTCGCGGAGTGGACAAAACATTTACAGTTCTATATTAATGAGAGAAAAGGGTGATTACAACCATCGGTTTTATCAACCTTCCCTTACTCCTCTATCTCATCTTTCACTCTCTCCCTTCTTAACCTCTTGTAGTGCCTTTGTCGGATACTAACTTCGATAGTCAAATAGGCAATCCTTTCAAATGTTTCGATGTCTTCCACAATGGCCCTAGCCTTGCATATATAGCATGAGAGGATAAGCCTTGCCAAATCCTTCATGAATTCCTTTGGGAAAAAGCAGAATTGTTTCCATGCTTTTGTGCTCTTTCCCCTTTTGTATATGCCTTTAGGAATAGTAATTCCTCCAAACAAGTCGAATCTTGATGTTTCCCTGCTTTTATGAGCTGACATAGGGGTGAATATCCAGATATTTCTTGGTCAACTTGTTCCTTTGACCCATGGAAACTCACTTAGGTTGATTAAAACTCTTCGGGGGAGGCAACAAACAGAGTTACCCTATGCACTAAAGCCCCTGATGCATTGCTAGGAAGCTTTATAAACCAAGTTGTTAGTTCCTGGAGAGCGTTAGCTTGACAAATAGGCCTGTGAAATTGGTCAATATTTCAGTCATCCTACCTTTCTCCTCTGAGCTGGCGAGGAGGTCTTTTCCTATGTAACATTAGGTCATCATGATGTTATTGGTAAGTTATGATGCTAATGTGTTGGCTGAGATCGAGCAGGAGATGCATATCATTAAAGTGAAGTTGCATCATTGGACCTCGTGGCAAGAGCATCTCATTACAATTTTGTATGTTGGGCATGCAGGTATGTAGGTTAAGGATTGTTATATGCATTATGGTTATGTGTATGCCTTTCATTCTATTGACGATATGGTTACATACACGATAGATGCTAGTTGATTAGTGTAGTCATATGCACATGTGTCAAATAATCATGAATGGTAGTAACCTATGGTTGTATGCATTGATATTGTTGTTTTATGTTAGATAATTGGATGATTATGTTATATCTTGTTGATGAGTATGTTATAGGTTAACTTGTTGTTGTTATATGATAGTTAGCATCATGATTAGGTTATATGAAGTTGATGAGCATGATATATAACTTGTTGTTTTTATATGTTAGTAACTTGATGATTAGGATTATTGCACTAATATGTTGATGTTATATGTATCATACTAATTTGGATTGGTCTATGCAAATGGTTAGGGTTATGACATTCATGTTTGAGTTAATATGTTGCGATATCATGTCTAGATTGACTATGCAAATGTGATTATTATGTATGTATTATAATTATTTATGAGTTTATGATGTGAACATGTTAGGTAGTGACTATTATGGATATCATGACTTTACTTATGTTTGAGTTGATATGTCGTGAAGTTATATCACACTAATTTGGATGGATTGTGTAGAAAAGTGAGCCTCCCCTGAGATACATTAAGGTATAAGCTTGCTTATGTTGTCTAGTCTGTGCTTGAATGTTTGACTGTGTCATTTATTTGGTGTTTGAGTGTTTAGTGTCTATTATTGTAGAAATTTTATGAATAATATGACACTTATTCAACCGAGATTATCTTGATTATACACTACTGCAGAATGCATGCATAATATAATCTCATCTACCATTGATCATCAATTTTGCGAAAGCAGAAACAATTGTATGCGAATATAGAAGCATCAATCACACATAACACAATAATTCACGGGGAAAGCCTCTCGCTAAAAACCCCAAACTATCTTTATATTATATTGATTGAGATCATGTAACAGTACACAGTACACTACTAGCTCCACCTGTTACACACAATACAGCACAGATCTGAATCAATCACTGGCTCAAATCACCCCTGCTGCTTGCCTGCCTCCACTGTGCAATCCTGCATAGAGAATGGATGAGAATGGTTGAACCATTCATGTGTTTCCCTTGTGTAACCCTACACAATCCTCATTGGCAACTCAATCCCATTGATTGTGCAAATTACATGCACAACTATAGTCACAACTGACAGCTGTCTTGCCCTTTCACTTACCTCTAACACTTGTCTCCACTGAACTGTCCATGCACTGAGTTAACTGATGTATTTTTCAGTTGCTTTATGAGTTAATAATTAGTGAATTAATTAATAACTAATTCACATCACTCAACATTAGTCTATTTTCCAGTTAGACTAACTACAACTAATTCAACTAAGTCAAACTGAACACAACTCCATCAACTCCTAATCCAACTCCACAAAACTCAATCACTGAAGTCCTAACTGAAGTCCTCCATGGAATAGCTCAAGTTAACCCATAGGAACCATGTATTTCCTTCTGGCAGCTGTATGTGCCACATCCGTAGCTCGAACTGAAGTGCTCCAAGAGAATAAGATAATGTTTATAGTCCAAATATTATTAAGAGCTAATAATATTTGACTGTTCTATTTTTAGCCTAGCAGTCTAAAAAAAGACTCCGCCCATATGTCTAAGAATAGAAGTCCATATATTTTTACCAACTTGACCAATCATCCACAAATAGCATCCTGCAACTCATAGACCATGATCCATATGTCTAAAAATAGACATAGTCTAAAAATAGACTTGCGCCAAAAATAGCCTGCGGGCCCACTTAGTGAAGGCGACTTCTTTCCACTAAGCTCCATCATCTTGTTGCATTCTCAACAATTATTTCATCTATCGGTTGTCTGGGAATTTGATTACTTGAATGATATGAGTATCTGTCTATAAGATTTCTTGCCGAAATGATCTTGTTTTAAGACAGTTGTACTAATACATATGTGTTGAGACAATTGATATGTACTTGAGTGTAAGTAGATGATAGTTGTAGCATTATGTGTTATGAATGATGAATATGAAATGATTGTTGAGCATGACATGGTTGTTAGGTTTGGTAAAGGTTGATTTCAAATTAATATACATGATGTCTTGATCTTTGGAATGTGACACTGACATGTGTGAGCAGTTGCAAGGAAACATGCTTGGTATTAGCATGAAAAGGTAACAATTGATGTGTTTATATAACTAACAGTTAGGTGATGTGACAATACATAGTAAGCCTCGATTGCAACAAGTTAAAAAGGTAAAACAAAGGAATTGGGAAAGAATTCCTTTGACTATGTTTGGAAATCTTAAATCAAAATGAATGAGTACTTTGCATACATGAATTCTTATTAACCTTAATCTTGTCTAACATTATGTGGATATGTGATAGATTCATGAACATGTACTTGACAGGTATATTAGCTATTCTCTATTTACAGGTGGATCTCTCAAAAGAATTCAATTCCCTTGAGAGATGGCATCGATGTGTTCAGTTGCAAAAAAACATGCTTGGCACAAAAAGGTAAGGTAACCATTATATTGTTATGTTTATTTATGCACTGAAAATTATGTGGTGATGGCAGTATGAGGCAAGGGATTACATGGAAACAAGATTTCCATGAAGTCGTGAAGAAGGCTCAGCTTGGGCTTTCCCTTGGAAGCATTAGGAACCATTGGGATTGAGTCATGGTGTTCATTGCTAGTCTTGTGCTATTGGTATTTTGTGATTTTTTTATGTTTGATTTGCAATGTTGATTGTGTCTAGTGAATGATCATGCCACTTTGTTTTTGGTGTCGTATTGCTATTGGTTTTCAAGGTTTTCTGTTGTTTGCTTTTGGTTCTTTCCTTTTATGTTTTTATTCTTAGGAATTGGTTGGGAAAAGAGGAAAGTTAATGGAGCTTGGAAAGAGATGAATGAAACCCAACATGTAATGAAGCTTTGTGCATGTATAAGGGCAACTAAAGTCAAGAGTATGAAAGCCAATTGGATTGGTTAGGTCCATTGGTGTAAATGGACGATGGCAAGATAGTCATGGGAAAGGTAATCAAGAAAGGTAAGGTGAATATATTTGGGACGTCATATGACTTGGCTATGTTGGTAGTCGTTGTTCTCAATGTTGTGCATGTTGTGAATAGATAAAGCGAGTTCTCTTAACCTCGTCCTTATGATATTTGGTAATTATGTTATGATCATGATTATGTTGATGTTTATATATGTATGTATGTGTGTCTGTATGTCATTTTCTAACAGGATCATGATTAATGGATTTGAGACTTCTGTGATCTGCATTTTGTGTGGTTATGTCTTTCGAATCGATCGCATTTTATTATTTTATGTATCGACGTTTCTAACCATCCTCCGTGGTATATGTATATATTGTTTTATGCTAATGTTTATGTATATGTATATATGTATCTATGTCACTTTCTGAAAGTGTTGTCAAGGATCATTCTTGTGGAGGAATGATTGCTTATGCAGGTGAATGGCATGATGAAGTTCCTAACCTTATGTATGTGTGTTGTATGTCATTTTCTAACAGGATCATGATTAATGGATTTGAGACTTCTGTGATCTGCATTTTGTGTGGTTATGTCTTCGAATCCATCGCATTTTACTATTTTATGTATCACGTTTCTAACCATCCTCCTGGTATATGTATATATTGTTTTATGCTAATGTTTATGTATATGTATATATGTATCTATTCACTTTCTGAAAGTGTTGTCAAGGATCATTCTTGTGGAGGAATGATTGCTTATGCAGGTGATGGCATGATGAAGTTCCTAACCTTATGGGGAATCAAGTGGGGAAGTAGTCATGACAAATATACGAGGTCAATATCAAGTGGATATGAATTGATATTGTATGCTTGTATTATGCCTATGTTATGTATGTGTGTATGTATGTCATTTTCTAACAGGATCATGATTAATGGATTTGAGACTTCTGTGATCTGCATTTTGTGTGGTTATGTCTTCCGAATCCATCGCATTTTACTATTTTATGTATCAACGTTTCTAACCATCCTCCATGGTATATGTATATATTGTTTTATGCTAATGTTTATGTATATGTATATATGTATCTATTTCACTTTCTGAAAGTGTTGTCAAGGATCATTCTTGTGGAGGAATGATTGCTTATGCAGGTGAGTGGCATGATGAAGTTCCTAACCTTATGGGGAATCAAGTGGGGACAGTAGTCATGACAAATATACGAGGTCAATATCAAGTGGATATGAATTGATATTGTATGCTTGTATTATGCCTATGCTTATGTTATTACAGGTAACTCCAAGGGATACATCAGTGAAATGAAAGCAATGTGGTATGCGACATGTTGGAGAAAGCATGGATAAGACACTAGAAGTAAGGTTTCTTGGTAGAGAAAGTGTGGTTTTGGATGTGTGGTACTAATATTGTGACTATGTTGCATATGTTGCACGTGTTTCATCTGTGATGTTGTGTGCATGTGGTGTTGTGTATATATAGTGTGTGTACATGTTGTTTAAGCAATGTTATGTACAGGGTGGTACATATAGTGTTGTGGGAATATTGCATAAGCAGTGCTAGGTATAGATGGTGTTATGCACATGTTGGATATGCACTGTTGTATATATTATACAGTGCACATGGTGGATATGTAGTGTTTTGTGCATGATTGGATATGCTGTGTTGTGTACATATGATGCTATATACATGTTCTATATGCAATACTATGTACATATGGTGTTGCGTGCATGTTGTATATATGGTCTTATGCACATATGGTGTTGTGTGTTTGTGGTGTTGTGTACATGTCATGCATGTGGCACTATGTACGTGTGGTTTTGCATACATGTCATGCATATGGTGTTGTGTACATGTGGTATTGTGTACACATTGTACATGTGGCGTGTTGTATATATGGCATTGTGTACATGTTGTATAGGTGGTGTCGTGTAGATGTGATGTTGTGTACACATTGTACAAGTGGTGTTGTGTACATATGGCGTTGTGTACACATTGTGTAGGTGGTGTTGTGTATAGGTGGTATTATGTACATGTTGCACATATGGTACTAGTGTACATGTGGTATTGTGTGCATGTCATACATGCGGTGTTGCGGGCATGTGGTACTATGTATGTGCATTGTGTAGTCGTGGTATTCAAGCATGTGTATTCATTGTGTTGTACAGTGTGTACGTATATGTATTTCATTGTACATTGAGTGTAGGTGTATGTATTGTGTGGTGGTGTACACCGGATATAGGTGTAAGTATTGTCTTGTGTTGTACACTTGGTGTAGGTGTATGTGTTGTAATCAGTTGTAGGTGCATGCATTTCATGGTGTTGTATGTGTGTGATGCATACTATGTGTATGTGCACATGGTTGAGGAGAAGGCACTGGGTGTTTTTTGGGTGTGGCAACTGATCTAGTGTGCATACGAAATAAAGACAAAGATAGAATCTAAGGATTGATTAAATGATAAGTATCAATATTTTATTTCAATTTTATTATGCATGTGATTTATGATTCTAGTTTATGATGATTACATGTGGTTTATGATTATGGTTTATGATGGTTACATGTGGTTTTTGATTTTTGCCTATGATGGTTTTGTTTTGAGCTGACCTGATGTGATATGTTTATACATGATGATTTGGTCAAAGATGCTAGTTTGACTTGTTGTGATAGGAAGCAAACAGAATCACAAGCGTACCTTATTGATGAGCTACCAATGAGGTATGTTGTGAATTTATTTCAATTTATTTTAAATCTAATGGAAGTTATGTGCTTGGTACATGAAGCACGGAAATGCCCGGTTGGGTGGTTGAAACTAACTACAATAATTAGTAGTGTTTGTGAAAAGATATTAGAACATGCAATAGTATGTTGTTAAAGAATTCAGGAGCAGGGCCATTGTGGGACACTAGTACCCAATAGTGTCCATTGATTTCCATGAGCATGTTATGACTGGTATGATGGTTTTTATACAGGAAAATGACCTCATCATTATCTCAAAGGAGAAATACATGATGAATAAAGGAATGACCAAGTTCACATGCCCAATTGTTAAACTAACATTGTCTAAACACTAGCAACCTCCTTTATAAAGCTTCCTAGCAAGGCTAAGGGTACGTTAGTGCCCAAAGTAACTTTGTTTGTTACCATGGCAAGAGCGTTAGTGAACCCTAATGAGTTTCTATGGGTCGAAAGAATGAGTTGACTGGGAAAATATCCTTAGATTCTATCCTATGTCAGCTCACAAAAGCAGGGAAACATCAGAACTCAACCTGTTTGGGGGAATTAATAATTCCTAAAGGAGTATGCAAACGAGAAAGAGCACAAAGGCATGGAAACATCACTGCATTTGCCTAATGGAACTCATGAAGGACTTGGCAACCCTATCCTCACTTTCTATATATGCAAGGTTAGGGCCATTGTGAAAGAGCTCGAACCATTTGAAAGGATTGCCTATTTGACTATCAAGCAAAGTCTCAGACTAAGGCATCATAAGAGGTTAAGAAGGGAGAGAGAGAGAGGAGTTGGAGGGGTAAGGGATACAAATGATGGTTGTAATCACTCTTTCTACATCAATATAGAACTGCAATTGTGTTGTCCACTCTTACATGTTGGTAGTATAACTTGTTTATATGTTTATGCAACATTGTTAGCATGAGTGGCTTAGATATATGCAACTAGATATATTTATATGTTCATGCATTTTTTATCAAGGTTTTATGCTATGATATTATGCTTGTCTTTGCTATGTGTAGGTTTTGATATGGAGCTGGCTCAAGGGTCTTCCGCCTAGCTACATTGCACTCTCCAGCAACACCACACTAAGACTCGAGGTAATAAGTCCTTCCCACTTTGATATTCATTTGTTAAACATAGATATGCATGCATCTTTGTGACATTTGTATCTATTTTGACTACATGTCAAGGATCCCGGGAAGATCCTTGAGGGTTTCTACATCACCAAACACCCGTGCATTAATCCCTATAGTAGAATTGGTGACTTCGCTGAGGACTACACTTAGTTCCTGGTTTTCCCAGAAAGTTCTTAGATCTCTCTTTCTTCCAGGCCTTCCTGTACTTATTTATTCCCTTTCTGACCACTCAAGACTATACAACACCCTTCTCTCAGTGCTCAACCCTAGATCTGATCCCCACAACTTATTTTTTGAGCCTTTTTCCTCACTAACAATGTTTGCTAGTGTAAACAGTTCTTTATAAAGCACTGTGCCCTCACAAAAATTGCGTTAGTGATGAAACTAACTCTTTGTAGCCTCTAGTACTGAGCATTATCCATCCATTTCTTGATAAACAACTTGCTCTGTGACCTCATGGGTTGGGAAATCTACTTGTAGACTGATCGATTATGCTAGTGTTTTACTAAATAGGATGCATGGTATATATATTGATGTATGAATGACTCTCCCTTTGTAGAAGCATCTTATTCATCGAAAGTGAAAATTTACAAGCATTGTTTTTGCATGATTTGAGGCAGAGTCCCATATAACTTCATACATCAATACCCCTACTTAAGACTCTAACGAAGTACATTTAAAATCTACTTAATAAAATCAATTAGCAACTCTTTTAGAGTAAACACACATTATTTTAGGCTAGGATTATGGGATAGGTAGTGTGAGTTAACTACCCAAGATCATACACCAAAACTAGTGTCATTAAAGAGAGAAATCCTTCTACACTCATACTATCTAGGACCACTCTAGTAAAAGCGGAGCTAAATATGAGACAACATCGGACTATAAGTGAAGGTAGCCCGCCTTTGATTACATCTCCTTTGGGTATTCTGTGTATTGGGGATCCCTTCGAGGATATTGTTCAGTCAATTTAATGTCTTAAATTGCTAACATAAATTATCGACTGGGGTCAGTAAACTGATGAAGTGTGGTCCACAATATGTGCTTAGTTAACCTTGTTTCTTACTTCATTGAGTATGTTTTTATGTTGTTTGTGGGTTTTGTTTCTTATTCCTAAGGAAATTAATCTAATAAATGAAAGTTATGCTTCTAGATGAAATCTTTAAATGTTAATGGACAAAATCTAATGAATTTTAATGTTGAAAACTAAATTCTAAAGAATGAATAAAAGGAAATGTTTTGATGAAAGAAACTAAACTAGGAATTACTCTAAATGAAAGAAAACGTGATCTAGGAGAGCATAAAGAAAGCACGCAAAAGAAAACATGTAAAAACTTGCAATGACTATGTAATCTAATGTTTTTAAGAAATCAATTTCAGAAGGGTTACCTTCTTGAAATGTTGAACATGAGATGACACAATAGATAAGAAATTTAATCTAAAAAGCATGATAAAAGCATGAGAAAGGAAACTAAATCACTATTTTTTCTAAATGCCTCAAGCAATCAATTTTGGAAGAACTACCTTCTTGAAATGCTCTACATAAGATTAAACAGTGAATGTAAAACTTAATCCTAAGAAAGCATTGCAAAAACATGTAAAGGAAAACTAAGATCACTGTATGCTTCAATGCTTCAAACACAATCCAATTTTGGAAAAGAGAGAATTCTTTTCTTGAGATGCTTTGATTAGCATAAGATTATACAATAACTAAGAAAGCAATAAATCTTAATCTATGAAAGAAAATAAATCTTAATGTATGAAAACAAATAAATCTCACACATTGTAGATGGCCAATCCAGAAGTATGAGGATGGAAAGTTGAGAAGCTCCAAATGCAAGCCTTTTTCTTTATTCAAAACATGAGCAATTCCCCAACTTTACACATAAAAATGACAGGAGAAAAATTCCCCTGTTTATATAAAAATATGAGAATCTATCTCATTAATGAGATTCCATGAATCTCTCCCTATATCTCTAGAGTTACAATCAAAATAGGAAATGATAAGACACATGTCTTCTCAGAGTTTCAATACAAATAGGAAATGAGATACATATCCTTATGATCCCATGATCTTCTCCACTCAAATTCTAATTTTGTTTTGGGAGGCCACATAAAGGTCTTTTAGAAGCTCCATTTTGACCTACACATGTCAACAATCTCATCCCACTTGTTAGGTATAAGCATATGCACATTATTTTCTAATTTTTAACCACAAATTCATTTAAAAATGCTAAGAATTAATAAAGTTTGGAAAAACATAAATGTGACCCAATAATTATAATGGTAAGGTAAATGTAATGAAATAGAGATGGAGTGAAGGTGACAATATGGAAATATAAGTGAAATTGTAATGGAAGTGAATGACAATTTCAAGGCCTAACATACCCCCCAACTGAAGCTATTGCATGTCCTCATGCAATCTATTACATTAATTATTTTTTATCCTTGAGCTTTGGCTTAACCTTGCATGATATCATTGTTGGCATTATGACACAGGTTTGGCTCTATGACGTAGGTGTTGTCCTTGATGGCAACTCACTCAAATGGCAGATCACAGTTCAGGCTCTCAGAATAAAAGAAAATGAGGTATACGCAGGTTCCTCTTAACAAAGTCGTGTATAAAAGCGAGATTACCGATAAAAAGGTGTGTATATGTATGCATGCACCTTCATGCAAAGAAAAGTGCATATATGTGGGAAAACTTATGTTTGGTCCATAGTATTTAGTTAGATATATATTTGAACCTATGGTTTTGGTCCTTGGTATTGCATCCAAAGTGTTGAACCCAGGTATTGGGTCCCTAGTATTGGTTCTCAATGGTTTTGGACCATGGTTTGAGTAAGGCCTAAGACTATAAAAGGGGAAGGAGATCATTTGAAAAAGGCATTGAATTAAGTATTGAATATCTGATGAAGAGCAAGATCTAGAATACAGGTCATTGGGTTATGGTACATTGCTGAATCTGAACCTAGGAGGAACCTGAGTGCTAAAAGATGGATAAGTTCTATTAATGGATCGAGATCCTAAGGATTGAATTAGTAGTATCATTGTGTGATTTTGATCTGTTATAATTGGCGCATGATTAGATCTATAAATCTGATAATCTAGGTATAACTAATGTCTTGTTAAGTGAAAAGGGTAAATTATCTTTCATAGATCTGTACGTAGGTTCGACACATCAGAGGTGCGTATACTCGCGGGTTCGTCAAGTGAAGACAGTGTATACGCTAGTTGGCCTTAATACAACTGCGTATGTACATAGGGTTCTGCATATTGAAGTAGCGTACATATCATGAAATATGTTTTAGCTACTTCTGTTTATTGCTGCAGTGTTCTGGGCTCAAAATTGGTGTTTGGTTATTGTTATTGTTTTCTGGTTACAGCATTCTGAGAAGTGGTTGGTTGATTCAGTATTTGTTTGTACAAAGGAGATTGGTTGATGCAAATATACTTGATGTTTGATTGATATTCATGGATCAAGTCTGAAAATTTATGAAACGTGGTCCCTGGAAGAAAAGAGAAGGTTGTAGCCTTCTGTAGGTCAGCAACTACGTACTAGTACTTTAGCTAGTACAAGAGCTAAGGGGGTTGTAGCTCCCTTCCAGGAGAATCTGGAGAACGAGAGAAGGTTGTAGCCTTCTGCACGTAGCAGCATGCGTACTGGTATAAGACTGCACCAGTACAGAATCATTGTAAAATAAGTTTCTAATTTAAAAGAAGATAGAGACAAATTACAGCAAGTGGTTTTCATCCACATTAGGTTTCCACCTTACATCTTGGTGTTCATGTTTGTTGTTTATGTGTGATGATTTTTTCTACTTTACTTCTCCTGTTTACTGATCATATGGTTAATAATGTTATGATGCACTCATTAAAGAAGCAACTAACTAATTTATAAGTTTACTGAATATACGTTGGTTGCATTATACACAGTTGCGTATACACGCGGTTTTCCTTAACTGAAGTAGCGTATATGAATCTGAATATGGAAATGGAAAAATTATATTGATTTGATAATATTGATTCACCCCCCCTCTCAGTATTATTTCCAACAATCATTTAATAACTTCATACTTCTGCAAAGTCTTTTAGTTGAATTGCAACATGGTTGGTTCTTGTGTTACAACCATATTTTTTTGTTGCATTCATTTTTTATCTTTGAACTTTACATAATGATAATTTGATTATTGTTGCAAATTATATCTTTATTGGATTGTATCATAGTTGATTCTTGTGTGACAACCATGATTGTGTTTGTATCCAATTATCTTTTCAGTACTTTTGAAAGACCTTTGTATGCTCATAACAATAATGTAATAGTTAATATCTTTTGAAAGTATGTGGGATTTTTAATGTAATATGAATACGGAAAAATATGAATATGAATGTAAACCCCCCACCCCCCCCCCCCCCCCCCCCCCCCCAAACTGATGATATTGGCAATTTTTATGAGATGAGGAAGAGAAATGTTTTTTTCCAAAAATTATCATTCTAGCTTTTTAAGGAATTTTACGGTAAAAAGTTATAAAATGACATACCTTAACTTACCCTTTGGAAATGGATGAGTTTCATGTGTGGTGGCTGCAAAATTCTGATCATAATCTTCTTCAAGTGGCTGGACAAGTCATGGAGAAAAGAATCAAGATGACTTTTTATTGCTTTTATTAAAACTTGTTGAATCTGTTGTGGAATAGTGTTGATTCTGCTGCTGCCATCTGATACCATAGCTGTTATTTGATTCTGCAGCTTTGATCTGATTCTACAATTGTTGTTTGATTCCGCAGCTGCCATCTAGTTATGTAGGTGCGTATATTATACATTTGCTCCAAAATACTAAAAATGATAGTCTTCATGCCTTCAAAACTCATTGGCACAATTCCTGCTATGTGAATAGATGCTCTAATGTTGAACATACTAGGAAATTGTTGACTTAGTGGCCATTAATGGATGCCACTAGTCAACACGAGAATTCTCACCATTGATGACAATGAAAGTCAAGATGCCTAAACACATCTTACTAAGTACGAGTAATTTTGTTGTTGTCGAGTACCTAGAAGATGAACAAGGGACATTGATGTATTCCCATTGTTTGTCGGCATGAGGACTTTCCATTAAGGCATGCAAGCCTCAAGGTGTTTTTGCAAGGATTTTAGACTAAAAGGACTATGGACTCAATAATTTGCATTGAAGCAAGGTTTATTTGCGAAATGAAAAGGATAGGAAAAGGAAAATGAAAATGGAAGATGACAATGGAAAATAATAATGACAATGGAAAATAAGCATGGAAGTAAGCTTCTTGCTTTTATTTGTGGAGTAGACTGAAAGTGTATGTGAATGAAGGAAATGAACAACTGCTTCTTTTTGGGAAAAATAAATGTGGCTTGTTTTGAATTGCTTGGTTGGATTTATAATTCAAAAGGGAGGAAAGGTAATGGTCTTGATGGATATGGATATGGACTTGTTCTTATGTTTCTCATGAAATCGGTCCTTTCAAGACCAATTGTGCACTCACTTAGTTTTCTTCAGTGATCATTCGATCATCCCAAACCTGCAAAAAATACTTGACACAAAGAACATAAGTGTGTCAAAGAAGAAATAGCTAATTTCTTTCTGATTCTTACGCAAAAATTGAATGTCAAATGAAATCGATTAAGGAAAATCAAAAGTGTTATATTCGGTCCAATTCATGATATCGGTAACAATCCATTTTTAAGAAATAAAAATGAAAAGTAAATCAGCTCCCCATTGTCATATGATTTCATGCACTGTGCTCAGTAAAACTATTGGCATCATAAAGATTTGTTGTGTCCTGCGAGTTAAAACTTCATAGAAAAATACACAGCAACAATATTAATGCCAAATGTTTAGAAATCATCTAAATGATTTTCCAATTATTCTACAAGCCATTATTGAATCGTCATCTGTGCTACAAAAATAACAAGTTGTCAAAAATATGTGAAGCGGCAAAAATATGACAAAGTACTTGTACAAAAAAAAAAATATTTCAATCAAATTTTGCAAGTATTTTTCGCTTTATAAATTGCTTCAATAAATTGATTGCATATGTAATAATCAACACAATTTTTTATTTTATTTTTTTATATTTATTTTTTATTTTTTGTTTTTTTTCTCTCACAAATAAAATGATTTATTTCATTCAATTTTTGAAAATTACTGCTGCTAAGTGATGATTTTCATGCAACCACCTCTGAGTTACTTACCCGTGTCTTCACTTCTCAGCCATATCTTCTTAACACCTTCAGCAATAACAGTTTTGACACGGTCAACAAGAGCAGCCACAGTATACTCCCAAGATGCCCAAGTAACCAGTAAGTCTGAAGTAACTTGCAAGGAGATTCCAGCAGATAGATGTCATCAAAGAAGACATCTCTTTTGAAATCTGAACATCTTCCTTCTTGTTTTGGTAGATAGTTGGCATTTTTTCTGCCTTTGTTGCTAGTTTCACTAACAATGAAATCTTTGTTTCCTCAGTTATAGGTGGGTCAACATTAAATTGGACTCTTCATGCCATGAGGATCGAAAAAAATTTGATTTGAATTCTTCCACCTGAAGCGTGGCGTATTAAAACACAATTTTCTAAGCATCTAATAAATTTTTTTTTTTTTCACGCAGTTTGTAAATAATGGCTTCAAAGAACCCAAAAACTAAATGGTTGGAAAATCTAGAAAATTGCTCGTGAGTTACCTAATTTCCCCCATTCCAGAGAAAACCCATTTCTCATTTTTTCTAATTAGCCTCGGTTTTCAAAGAAACATTTGTTTTAAAATCGGGTGTCAAGACAATTACACTTTATGGCAATTACATTTCCTGTAAAAATCAATTTCAGATTTGTCAAATGATTATGCCTCCAGTTTCACTGTAGTTTCTAAGAAAATTTCTCATCTCCCTAGGATTTCCTCTCTACTTCTTCAATTGCAGCTTCTTCCTTATTCTACACTCTTCTACCTGAGAACGTTGTTGATGATCTCTTTGATCTGCAGAGAGATGAATATCAGGAGCTTCTGCTCAGTTCAATCTAGCCTATGTGCATAGACATTAATGCCTTGATAGAGTCAGTAAAGACACTTGATGTTTAGGCTTCAACACTCTTTGAATATGGAATATATTTTGGAACAATAAAGATGTAAGCCTTATGAAACTCGGCAACACAAGATCCATTGCAATTGGAACCTGTGAAGTAACAAGAACAATCACATGTGCTAAGGAAAATGCAATAGAATTCAAGCTAAGTATTTGTGTTTCATACTAGAGAAACAACCTTCACAACAAAGCCTATAAGTAGTATACACTGACACCGTGGAACATGAAGATCAATGATAATTTTGAATAATTCAATTGATTTTATCCCAATATATTTTCATCACAATTGCAAGAGTGTTAGGAACGAATTTACAGGTTGATGTTAATTTGAAGGCCAAAGCCTGACTAGCACACAAAACAAGGTCATTTAATTGTTGTTTACATCTTATTCGTTTGGAGTTTTAATCTCATTTTATTTTATGCTTTGAGCTTTTTCATAACATTGACCAACTTTTTTTTTTTTTTTAACATAAAAATTCTTTTTCTAATCCTCTAGATCACACAAAGCATAGAAGGAGAGCATACTCGAGAAATTATTATTTGTTCTTTTTTTTTTTTTAGATGTAAGAAATAAGGCCTCCTAATTACACTTCCTCGGCAATGGTGCCAAAATGTTCAATCAATTTAATGTCTCAAATTTCTAACATAAATTATCGACCAGGGTTAGTAAACTGATGAAGTGTGGCGCACAATATGTGCTTAGTTAACCTTGTGTTTTACATCATTGAGTATGTTTTTATGTTGTTTTTGGGGTTTTATTTTTTATGCCTAAGGAAATTAATCTAAGAATGAAAGTTATGCTTCTAGATGAAATCTTTAAATGTTAATGGACAAAATCTACTGAATTTTCATGTTGAAAACTATTTTCTAAAGAAGGAATAAAAGGAAATGTCTTGATGAAAGAAACTAAACTAGGAATTACTCTAAATGAAAGAAAACATGATCTAGAAAAGCATAAAGAAAGCATGTAAAAGAAAACATGTAAAAACTTGCAATGACTATGTATCTAATGTTTTTAAGCAATCAATTTAGGAAGGGTTACCTTCTTGAAATTCTGAACATGAGATGACACAATAGATAAGAAATTTAATCTACAAAGCACGATAAAAGCATGAGAAATGAAACTAAATCATTGTATGTTCTAAATGCTTCAAGCAATCAATTTTGGAAGAACTACCTTTTTGAAATGATCTACATAAGATTAAACAGTGCATGTAAAACTTAATCCTAAGAAACCATTGTAAAAACATGTAAAGGAAAACTAAGCTCACTGTATGCTCCAATGCTTCAAACACAATCCAATTTTAGAAAAGAGATTTTTTTTTCTTGAGATGCTTTGATTAGCATAAGATTACATAGTAATTTGGAAAGCAATAAATCTTAATCTATGAAAGCAAATAAATCTTAATGTATGAAAACAAATAAATCTCACACATTGTAGATGGCCAATCCAAAATTATGAGGATGGAAAGTTGAGAGGCTCTAAATGCAAGCCTTTTTCTTTATTCAAAACATAATAAACTCCCCAATTTTACACATGAAAATGATAGGAGAAAACTTCCCCTATTTATACAAAAAAATGAGAAGCTATCTCATTAATGAGAGTCCATGAATCTCTCCCTATATCTCTAGAGTTACAATCAAAATAAGAAATGATAAGCCACATGTCTTCTTAGAGTTTCAATACAAATAGGAAATGAGACACATATCCTTATGATCCAATGATCTTCTCCACTCAAATTCGAATTTGGTTTTGGGAGGCCACATAAAGGTCTTTTAGAAGCTTTCTTTCGACCTACACATGTCAACAATATCATCCCACTTGTTAGGTATAAGCATATGCACATTATTTTCTAATTTTTAACCATAAATTCATTTAAAAATGCTAAGAATTAATAAAGTTTGGAAAAACATAAATGTGACTCAATAATGATAAAGGTAAGGTAAATGTAATGAAATGGAGGTAGATGTAATGAAATAAAGGTGGAGTGAAGGTGACAATATGGAAATATAAGTGAAAATGTAATGGAAGTGAATGACAATTTCAAGGCCCAATAGATATCAGAGCTGAGTCGGCGACTCACGTATCATGCCCACACAACGTACTATCTGCGGCTATGTCCCCCCCAATAGTGTCTATGATTTGAGGTATCCTTAGTGGACATACTTTTAGGGATGAACACAAGGTGACAGGGGCAGGCTTCCCTGGTACCTGACACAAACGAGCCTACTTTGTCTTCAGTTTCTGGGAGGATGCTCATCTTCACGAGAGTACTTGGCCCCTTAATTTGAGGTTCCAATGAAGGTCAAGAGTAATCATAATTGTACATTTGGCCAACTCTCTCTATTATTCATTGTGATACTAGATTTCATCTCCAACGATTGGTGCTTATCAGATAGGGTCATTTCCCTCTGCTTCATGATTGATTTCCTTAGTGTATTTTTTAGTTTTTAAGTGTCGGAGTGTTATCGCCGAGACTTTAATAAAAAACACTATAAAATTTACTAATAAAATTTATCAGTCATTGTGGCTAAATCCATCCCTCATCGTCAATCTAAACAGTTGTTAGGTCTTCCCCCACTCATTGTGGACAATCCTCTGAGCCCCAGTGTATCGGATTCCCCGTCTTTGGGGAATCTGTCTTCAATATCTAACACAGAATCAGTTTGGGCATCCCACGATCCAAGCTTATCAGAATATTTCTTTACTGAAGGATTCCTTCCTCCATACAATCCTCTGATCATGAATCTGTTGGGACTGCTCTTGATTCCCGTTGCATTTGTACCTCCTTTTTCTTCCTTTGGAACATTTCCACCCATCCCATCGTCGACTAATGGGTCATGTGCTTTTGTGGACACTTTTGGTCCACCACCACCTCTCCAGTTGACAGTCAATACCACACCTCTGATGGCGATCCCCACTGTCCCATCTATCCCAAGTTCAAACCCTATTGTAACACCCACCAGGAGCTGAACCCAGTACATTCCAGGTTCCACCCCTTTTGTTTCAGCCCTTGGACCTTTGACAAGAGCTACATATAGCACTCCTTATAATGCTCAATATAGCACAGTTAGCATGGGTCCCCTCAACCAACCCTATGGTTGGCATCCATTATATAGTTCTAACCCCCAGGTTCATATACTTAGGGGTACAGTTCCCAATATGCATATACCATCTAGGAACGTAACAGTTCCCCCTCCATTTTCAGGTCTGCAGGGTCAGTCATTGATTGACATGGACCCTCCTTATGTCAGTCAAGGACCTATAGTTAGTTATGTGGCAAGCGGGAACCCTCAACAATGTCCCAGTCAATCCATATGGGCACCCTACTCACAATCTCAAATGAGTCAAGGGGGCAATCCTTATCCTGGGGACACTTCCAACTCCCAGCCTAACAACCCCTATGGAAACCCAAAGTACAATACTATACCCCAAGGCACTTAATATACCACGTAACCTATGTATAATATTGGAAATAACACAATGGGAGGACCGCAAGGGTCCTCAAGTCATATGTCATCGCCTTGGTCTGATTTAGGGGCATCAAACAACTTTCCTTTCTTGGCAATGCTTTATATCTCTGACTTGTACAAACCCACAAATGACCCCATCTATCACAACTTACTTTGGTCGCTAATCCCACATAAAATACAAACTAACATCCTGAAGTTTGAAGGGAAACAAGGGGAGGATCTGGGTACACACATCACCACCTATCGTTTGTGGTGTGTCTCTAACTCCATGTTGGATGATAATATCTAGCTACGACTCTTTCTCCACACCCTTACTAGCAATGCAGCCAAGTGGTACATCGAGTTACCACGGGAGTTAGTCAATACCTTTGGTGCTTTAGCAATGGAATTATTAAAGCACTTCTAGCTACCCATCCACTATGAAACTAGGACGGAACTCCTCACTTCATTACGTCAGGACACCGCCACCCACATCTCTGATCATATACATGAATGGAGACATAGGCAGAGGTTAGTCAAAGCTCCCCTCCTAGACTATCTATTAGTGGATTGGTTCTACAAGTCTCTACTCCCCTGAATCACTAAAGATGTTGCCTTAGGTGGTGCGGTCATGGAAGACCAATCCATTCATCATGCCCAGCACTTAGATTTGATATATTCGCAGTCTGGCACTTTATTCCCAATGCCCCTCGTAAATCAAATGCTCCCGCTACTTAGCACCCTGAAGCGCATGTCAATGGGATTATCTTTGCTACCTCTGGGGCTGTTGTAAAACAACTCAGGGTCATATTGCCTAATTGTTAGTTGCCCCCTCTACCTGACTTCTCTTCCTACCACTGCGATAAACTTTGTGCAGTCTACACAAAAACCCAGTGGTACGAACAAGAAGAATAAGAAAAAGACCGCTCCTTCTGAAGAGCAGTCAACAAAGCAGTACAACCCAAAGTAGAAGGCTATTTCACCTTCTGATGATGGAAAGGATAAATCTACCTAGTTCCCTTACAAAATTTGTGTGGAAGACTACATGACATATCATTGTCTGCATCTTCAGTAATGCATGGATTTTATCACTAAAAAAGACACCGGAAGGACCCCTGTGGTCCTAAATAATCCTTTCCCCACTCAGCAACAACAACACCTTGTTGCAAACCAACCCCAACCCCCATAAGGGGGAAATGGTGGTTTACATCATCCTTCAACTAGTGAAGGACCATCTACCATTTACACCTTTGAAATGGTAGATCTACAAACTAGAGCCAAATCTTATAGAGCTCAAGTCACTAATGCTGAGAAAGCCTCCTTAAGTCAAAACCCACCGCTGCCTAATGATCTTCATATCGAAAGGTCGGTTGTTGATCTTGTGATTCACCCCCCAAAAGAGGCACTTCATCGCACAACACATAATACATCTGCACATGTTGCCCAAAACTATAGTATTGTAGAAGCTTTAGCGCAAGCACTGTCTACTATGTCGGCACTCAATGTATTACAAACTTCTCCAACACAAAGGAAAGCTCTGCTTTCAACAGCTAGTGGTATCGACCCGCAGGATTCCATGCTTGCAATTTTCGACATTGATAAATTTAAACCTCCCCTTTAACACCAGGTTGCATTTCAGGTACAAATATTTTTGAAAGGGTGAGGAATACATAGAATTGTCATTAACGAAGGTGCTTCAACCTGCATCATGTCGACTTCATGTTGGCTCGCTTTGGCTTCTCCAACCTTATCCCCATCATCAAATTCCTGTAAAGCTTTCGACGGCCACACTTTCATCCCAAAAGGTTATCTAGCTAGCTACCCCATCACCTTGAATGGGAAAATGGTAACGATGGACATCAAAGTCATAGATAGAACGCTCGACTATAATCTATTATTGGGTCGTAGTTGGACTCATGCCATGACTACCATTATGTCTACTACCTTTAGCATCATCCTATTTCCATTGGATGGAAAGATAGTCACATTGGACCAGCTATCGTTCTACACCCCTAATTATTCCCTCTTACCCAGCGACTCTGTACCCTTAATGGGTGGTGTACCTAACTCTTACATCAGTATCAATACCGGTCTATTGAAGGGCATTTCCTTGATGGGTTGTTTCCCTATTCCACCACCTGTGGTTCCACAAATGGTCAATATGGTTTCATCCATTCCTTACAAACCAACCGATCCTTGGATCCTAACGCCCCCTTCAGACATTGACACTTACAGAGAAAAAATTCCATTGTCACCAGATGAATTGGCCTACCGGGCCATTCAAATTGCATCTGAATCTCCGGTCACTTTGGTCATGGCCAATGGTGCCACCTCCCCTCCCATTACTACTCCTTCTTTTGATCTCCTCAATCAATTTCTACCTTCGGATGAAGCTATTAGAGAGATCATGTGTTTAGAAGAGTGACCTTGGGAGGACTCTCACCATTGTGTTTCAATATCTGATTTGGACATGATGTCTCTTCAAATCCTGTCATTTGACGCACCTAAAATCATTTCCTCACCTTATACGACTATCCAAACTTTGGACTTGAAGAGAAACATGGGAAATATTTCAAAGACATTTCTCATTGATATTTCTGTCACGATAGGAATCGTAGAAAACATCCAGGTTGGAGTAGATTGCACTCCTAAGGAAATTGCAAGCTTCACCTGCCTTTTTAAGGAAATTTGCAATGTATTCACTTGGTCTTACGAGGAAATTCTCGACATATATCTGTCTATTTTCAAGCATGAGATCAAGATATAAGATAATGCTAAACCTATCCACCAAAGGCTTCAACTAGTCCACCCCTACAAAACGGTAGCCATCAAGACTAAGGTGGAAAAGTTGTTATGTGTTGGTTTCGTTTATGTCATTCCCTTAATGGAATGGGTTTCCAATCTGGTTCCTGTCGATAAGAAACAAGGAACCATCTGCGTATGTGTCGACTATTGGGACTTGAATGCTGCATGTCCAAAGGATGATTATCTAATGTCGTTCATCGACCAAATCATTCTCATTCATGGATGGTTTCTTAGGTTCAAATATTTCCCCCAGCTCATTAAATAATAACATTAATTCCGTAAGCAAATGTAATTCGGTTTTTAATGGCAGGAGTAAGGTTATAAATAGTAGGAATTACAACAATCTTAAGAACAAAGGCAACCTGAAGAGTTTAAAATTCGCTGCTGCAAACAATTCAAAATATGGCATGGGCAGTAATCTTGATGCTTCCAAAAATAACGATAACATTAACAGGGTTTTAATAGGGTTGAAGACCCCTCTGTTCAAAATTCACAAGGAAAGAGGGTTGTAAATCTCTCATCCACAATACTTAATCCCGAGGAAATTAAAATCTTGAGCAAGGGTTTGGGATTTGCAGTCTCACCAAAGAATATCCCTTTCGAAAGCATCATTTGCAACATTGAGAATGGGACACAAGGTCTCTCATCAAACGACAGGGAAATATTAAGACAGGAATGTTCGTTAGCTCTGTTGAAATCTAAACGCCCAAAGAGTAACCTTGATAAAGAAGGAAGAGAGGCTCTTAAGTCTATCCGCAATAATGATAAAATAGTGGTTTTAAAAGCTGATAAAGGTGGAGCAACCATTGTGCTAAACAAGGAAGACTACATTCACAAAATGAATGAGCATTTGAGTTGTGGAAGTTATAAAAAGATTAATTCTAACCCAGGTGATGAGGCAAGTCAAGAAAGCCATCATGGAAACCAACCTGGATGACAAATTAAAAAAGAGGTTGATGCCCACCTGTGAGGTTATTCCTAGAATCTATGGATTACCGAAAATCCATAAAGAAGGGGTCCCTCTCAGACCAATTGTCAACACTATTGGTTCCCCTACATATGAATTAGCTAAATATGTAGCCAAAATCCTAAAACCTCTGGTTGGTAACACAGACTCCTTCATAAAAGACTCAACAGATTTTGTTAAGCTTATTAAGGATAAAAAAGTGGAGAAAGACGATATTCTAGTAAGCTTTGATGTCGTATCATTGTTTACGAAAATCCCCCTGGATGAAGCTATACATGTTATAAAGATGGCCACCGATCCTCAAACAGCAAAACTTGCGGAAATTTGTTTACGATCCACCTTCTTCAGTTTTCAAGATCACTATTATGAGCAAATTTCAGGAGTTGCCATGGGTTCCCCGCTCTCACCTATTGTTGCCAACCTGTACATGGAGCACTTTGAGAAGAAAGCCCTTGACTCATTCCACTTAAAACCAGCATGGTGGAAAAGATTTGTTGATGACACCAACCTGAATTGGTCTCATGGCAAGGCAGAGCTTGAGAAATTCTTCAATCATCTTAACTCCTTATCCTCTGAAATCAAATTTACTATGGAGCTTGAAGAGAATGGTAAGATCCCCTTTCTAGATGTCCTGATTAGTAGAAAGGAAGATGGAACCTTGGGACACCAAGTCTATAGAAAGAAAACTCACACGGATAGCTATCTTCATGCAGACTCTTACCATCATCCATCCCAGAAATCTGGCGTTTTAAACACCCTTGCTGTCAGAGCTTTCAGGATTTCTGACCCAGATCACCTAAAGGAGGAGATTGAACACTTAACCTCTGTCTTCAAGAGCATTGGGTACAAAGAATGGATCAAGAAGGCTATAAAAAGGGCTCAAGAAAGGGCCCTCTCTAAGCGAAACCCTGACGAAGAAAATCAAGGGAGGGTTTACCTTCCTTACATCCAGGGGGTTACCGACAAGATTGCGAAAATATTAAAAAAGAAAAACATAGATACTCAATTTACAACATGTGGGACCATAAGGCAGATGATGAGGTCAGTTAAGGACAACATCGATCGTCAGCAACTCAAGGGAGTGTACAAGATTGACTGCTCGTGTGGGAAGAGTTATATTGGGGAAACAGGGCGATCTCTGAAAACAAGGCTTAAGGAGCACGCAGCTGACATAAAGAATGATAGATCTCGTACGTCGGCCCTTGCAGAACACTCATCCAAGACCAAACATCACATGTGTTTGGAAGACGCCAAGGTTATTGCTAGGGAGGACAATTGTCACAAAAGGAAAATCAGAGAGGCCATTGAAATTATGAAAGCCCCACAGAACCTCAACAGGGACAATGGAAGCGAAATCAGTGGGAACTGGTTCCCCCTGATCAGGCGTATTACCCCTTCGAAACCCGTGGAAGCTCAAGATCAATAGATCTGAAGGTATGCCTATTTAATAGTTAATTAATTAATTAATTAATCATCCCCAAAAAATTTAAATTAATCTGATTTAATT